>CAJNDV010021335.1:124239-159409 GCA_905221635.1 Symbiodinium sp. CCMP2456
CCACCACCACCACCACCACCACCACCACCACCACCACCACCACCTACGACTACGGCTACGGCTACGGCTACGGCTACGGCTACGGCTACGGCTACGGCTACGGCTACGGCTACGGCTGCTACGACTACTACGACGACAGTAGTAGCGAAAGTATAGCTACGACGACATCACGAAAGTACTGTGAATACCGACTTAAATTGATGTGCGCTCAAACAGTGTTCAGGAGAGGTAGTTGGTAGGTGGGGGGGGGCGCCTACTACGACCTACTACCTACTACCTACTACCTACTACCTACGACGACGACGACGACGGCTGCTGCTGCTGCTGCTGCTACACTACTGCTCAGTTTTAACCACAGGTAGGTGCGGCCTGCTAAGGCGGCAGATGGTGGCGGATCTGCTCAGAGAGCACGTTTGGGCCCTTGTTTCGACGGAAGGCTTTGCCATGAGGGCTAGGGTTTAGGGGTTAGGGCGTGTCGGCCCTAGTCAAGATGATTGCAGGTCTTGGTCTGGCTGGACTTGAGTCCAATAGCAGAAAAGGGTTTAGAAGTGTAGGGCATAGCCCAGGTGTAAAGACGATTGGGGGCCAGTTGGGGGACTTTCGAGTTGAAGTTTGAGAGCTCGGGTTTAGAAAGTAACGCTGACATCATGCAAGCCAGGGCTTATATCAGGGACCTTGGTTGGTGCATGTAGGGCTCCCACTCTCGAGGTTCAGGGCTTAGGCTGAGGTCCGGCGCGCCAAATCGCAGGCAGTGACACAAACTCTTGCATTCTTTCTGAAGCTTGCGGGTTTCTTTGTATGTCAGCAAGAAGGTGAACACTTATGAGGCACTGTCATGCCTTGTGTAACTTGACCCTGCCATTTGCCGATCCTCATAAATCCCGGTATGAGGCCTTGCGACACGGTAGTGATTCTTTAAGATCTCGGTCACAACTTCTTGGCTGGGATGCGATGCTACGAGGCCATCAACCACGACTTGTCCTCAGATGCGCTCTTCGAGCAGCTTCGAAGAGCTGGCGAAGGCTTCAAGTAGGGCTTTATAGGGTTTAGGGTTTAGGGTTTAGGGTAGTCCAGGTGTAAAGAAAGGGTTTAGGGAGGGTGCCGGGAGAGCCTCTCCCAGTGTGCTTCCCCGGCTTGGAAGGCGACGACACTGCAGAGGAGCCCCCCGAGTTCAGCAGATTCTGGATCCATTGTTGCGACAAAGACAGGACGGCACCATCTCTTTGGCCTCCTTCCGGACTTTTCTGCTGAACAGCCTGCAACCCAGAGCACCACCGAACTTTGCGGCTAGTCCCGACATGTGCCGGCTGTGCCAGGCGTGAGGATGGGAGAGGCAGAGCTGGAACTGGCTCTGCAGGGCTTCGAGGCACCGAGAGAAGAACAGCATGACTCTAGCATACCTTGACTATTCGATGACCTAGCTTTTCTTAAGTATCCTGTGCTCTAGCATATCGTAATTATCCGCTCAGCATGACTATAACGGACTACAACATGACTATAAATACTGAGCATGGTTGAAGTGTTTTCTCCCTTAGCTTCTGCGACTTTTTTTGCAGTGTTTCAGCAATCACCCATGGCATGCCAGGCCAACTTGACTCGCTTTGCTCTACTTGATTTAGTGACGGCCCCGGCGAAAGCAACCCCCGTGCCGAAGACAAGAAGCACATCCATTGCCGCTGCAGTATGAGATTCAGACTGTTGGTTGGCCATCCGAGGTAGAGGAATACAGAACGTCCAGAGCTTTGTTTGCTATTTCCGGCCAGCTTGATTGTGTATGGCTTCATTGCGTTTTTTCTGACACTCTTCGCCTGAGCCCGTGAGCCCAGGTGCGTCAAAGAAGTTGCAGTGACCCCCGCTTTGGAGGCGGGATCGCTGAATTCTGGATGGCTTGTCCAGTTTCGGACAACCCAGCCAGCACTTTAGTCGGAGTCCAACTGTGCAACAACTGCCAAGCCCCAAGCCAAGCTACTTCTTTGAACAGGTCAAGGGAAGTACTGCAATGAGGAAGCTCGAGCTCGAAGAAACTGTGGAGGTGCGCCGAAAGCCAGAGTGTCCTGAAAATCCTGCTGAGTGTCTTTAGTGTCTTGTTGCATGGGCTGTTGAGATGAGCCTTGTGCTGTCCTGCATGTTGCGAGGTACTTGGCCAACACAGTACGGCTTTGAGCTGAGAGAGTGCTGCAGACCATTAATGCCCCATCGACTTTTCTCGCCTGCTGTGTGAAATGCTACTTCAGTGCCGGCCAAAGTGGGAGAGAAGACAGAGAGAGGGAGAGAGAGGCTCCTTTTTCACGTCCCCTCAAAGCCCCATAACACGTGGGGGGCCACTAGGCCGCGGGACCTCAACAGTCCCCCATGCCCAATGAAAGAAAGAAAGAAAGAGGCCGCGATGTGAAACTGACTGAAACAACTGAATATGTATGCGTACCTCGGCCTCAGTCGGTAAACACATCCTGCAGAACTTTCTCAGAAGCCACGCGCAAATTGCTCGGGGGGCCTGACCCGCCCCCCAATGCCTGGGAGAAGAAGTGAGAGATCGAGCCTATGGACCGTGAAGAACAGTGCGTGCTTCACTGTGCTGACACACGTAGAACACAAGCTTCGTCTTAAAAGACGACCGAACATGTCTTGTCAAGCCAAGGTGACGGTGACCAAGCCATACTCGGAACGCGAAAGGGCAAGGGATGCTGCAGCCGTTCGCGCGGGGAGGGGGGGGGGGGGCTTCAGGCAAGCGAGCAAGATCAAGCCTGCGAATAGCCATTAGGTGGATGATCACTGGTGCGGGGGTGCCCTCCAAGCCAAACGAGGGAGAGAGAGAGAGAGAGAGAGCTTTGTCCCCATGCCCCGGAGAGAGAGAGAGAGAGCTTTGCTAAAGCCACAGCCCTGGGGGCCTGAGGGCTAGACAGAGGAGCCACTATGGCCAAGAAAGAAAGAAGAGATGGAGATGGAGATGGAGAGGGGGAGAGAGAGCGAGAGAGACCCAAAGACGACGACCACCGTCCCTCGTAGCCCACGAGGCGGGGATCATTTTTCGTATGTGCGAGGGTCAGGGTCGGAGTCATGTCTCACTCCAACGAACCAGACTCTGACACTGGCGTAGCGCTTGTGCGCAGGGGGTGAGGAACTTGCGTCCCCTTCCCAAACGCCCAAGCAAGCAAGAGAGATGGGAGAAAAAGCAGGGCGGGCTCCTTAAAATTCCATTCAGAGAGACAGCGAGTGTGACGAGAGAGAGAGAGAGAGAGACAGAGAGAGCACTCGTGTCTTTTTACCGACCCCCCACAGGGCCCAACAACAGGGGCACGCCAATCGGCGTGGGGAGCCTGACAAGCTCCCTGGACCCCGGACAGGAAGAAGGAGAAGAGAAAGAGGCGCGGGGGGAACCTCTATGGAGGCGACCCTTAAGACCTGCAGCAAGCAAGCCGTGTGAAGAAGAGCCCGAGCTTCAAGTTGGCCTTTAGGGAACAAAGAGTCGAAGCGGAAGGAGGCCCAACTGGCCGTGCGCAACTCCACGCTGCCGGGTGCCGGCCAAGGCCAGCCGTACTTTTCCATTTGTTTTTCCATTCAGCTCCTTGCGCATCTCGCTGACAACGACTCATAGCCGACATAGCCGACAAGACCACGAGCACTACTAGTTGCAAAGGGAGTGCACCCGAGCGACAAGACCGTGGTGTGCAACGCGCTCGGCGCATGCGCGGGCTCGGGCACATCTCTAGTTATATAGCAACGGTTCGACATGGAGCGATCTTAAAGCTTGCCACCGTATGGCAGCGACAAGCCATTGTCATTGTAAAGTGCTGCGGAGTGTGCATGAATGGGCATGACTCGGGCTTAACAGTGATAAGTACTGTAGGGGCTCCATCATGCATGCAAAACAAGTTGGGACGCAGTGTGCCTGGGTTGCTCGCACCGAGCCTTGCGATCTTCGAGATTCGGAGCTGCACATCACTAAGATGACTCGGAAGAACAGCCCGCATTCAAGCACGGAGCAGCTACTTGTGCCGTTTGCCCGAGCAGCATTCTTATCACATATTATCACCTTTTCGAAGTTTGAGCAAGGCCTCTTTGCTGCTGAAGCCATTGCAGCGGGTGTGGTGCTGTGCCTCGGCAACTGGCAGATGGGTTGAAGGTACTCAGGAAACACCGCGCCGAGTACTATGTGACATTTGTGCAGTGTCAGTGTCAGTTGCATGCCGAGATTTTGTCAGCCCAGGCCACCGTATCAGGGGCTTTCTTTGCTGTTTGCAGACCTGGATCGGGTGGAGTACTCCCGAGAGGTTGACAACTACGACGCATGGCGTGCACTTCTGACAGCGGAGATGCGTGTGATTCGCTGTGAAGAACATGCTGCAAAGGTTTGGTGTCCCAGAGATCGGAAACTGGAGGGAGAGCCCTGGCTTCCGAGCTTCTGTGTGGACGGGCAGCGCCTCCAGCGTCCCTCGGCCCGCCTGCTTTGGAATGCAGAGAGAGGCAACGTTAAATATACTGCGAGAGCACAACCTTTAAATTCCTGCCCATGTGTGCCAGGCGGAAATCCCGCCAGATTTGTGAACGCTGCCCGCATGGCAAACCAGTGTGACGAGACCCGGTTGTAAAATTCAGGGTTGCTGCGCCGAACGAGCGAAAAACTGTTAGAGTCGACCAACTTTCCCAGCCTGGCATGCATAAATCACGGCGTGTGTCGAAGCTTCTGCTGCTTTCAGGATGTGAATCTCGAAATTTGCGAGCTCGGACGAGTCGCATATTTTCGGACTCTACGTCCTGTCTCTGCAGGCCTATCCGAGTGGAAGCTTGCAGCAAACTCATGGCTCTTGTTGGCTCTTCAATGTCGCAGACAGACATAGGAAGCCGTGTCTTGCATCACGAGAGACTTCAGGTTGGGACACGTCCTTCCTGCAGCGGTTATCTTCAGGTACGGAGCTGATCGTTGACTACGGCTCTTCGTACTGGGAAGACTTCGCAGGTTGCGAGACAAAGGTCTGTGAGCGCAGTGCAAGCAAGTTGCAATGCTGCTTCCAATGAGCAAACTTGCATCGTAGACGTCGTAGCTTCACTTTATCTCTCAATTGGTGTAGCCTTGCAGAAGTGTCCGGAAAAAGCTGATGTTGCTTTGGCCCAGCGTCGCGAGACTAAAGGCAACTGACAGTACCTCGTATGTTGGCCGCAGCTGGGGCGAAGCCAGGAGTACGCAGACGAAACAAGCCTTGTGGGTGCTAGTTTCTAGTTCGGTGCTCGCAGCCATGGCGAGTCTGGATGGTTTTCTCGGTCATTTCGACATGCTCTTCGATGATGACCGCAACCGAGTGGCACGACTGCATAGATGAGCTTGAGAGGCACTCGCTAATCCCTCCAAAAGCCGCCCTGACTGATGATGCTGGGCCAACCTTTTTAACACACCTTGGGCGAGAGGCCTATGCTGCTGCTATACGAAGCGCGGCGGAAGAGCTGAGGTCAGCCCGGAAACGTTTGCAATGCGAATTTGATGTGCCAGTTTTGAACACTCTGCAGAATTTTCATTGCATCTGTGCTGCAAATGGAGGCGAGCAAAGCCGTCGCAAGCTCTAAGAGCTCTTGACTTAGGCCACGACTCGGGAGGTTTGTCGGGAACCAGATCTTCAGTTGTAAGAGTAGGGAGGCCTTGATACACCGTGCTGATGGCAGCAGCCGCAGTGCGGACTTTGTTAATACTTATGGCGACACGCTTCAGGTTTGTTTTGAGGACTCGGATTTGCCTGCTTACACGTCTCATTACGGCTGTCTGCTTGTGCTTTGGTACCGGATCGTCTCGGAAGGAAGTGGCTCCGGATTGCTGGGCTTGCTCTGCTGGCAAACAGGAGCCTGGATTAACTTATAAACGGCTCCACAACTGCTTCCCGAAGCAGCCAGCGTAGGGACTGCCACAAAGCCTAAACCCTTCAGCTCGGAGCCAGGCAGTGTTTGGGCAGGAAATACTTACATGCGTCAGCTTGCACTTTACTCCTGCAGCTTTCCAGTATGATTTGTCCTGTCGACTTCACTCATAGTTGAAAGTCCTTGCAAACTTGGCCCTGAAATCTTCGTGGATCCTCGCCGTGTGACCCGGTCTGAATCCGAATTCCCAGCGCCATGAGCTATTCGAAGACTGGAAGGTTTGAGGACTTGAGTCAAGCTCAAGCAAGATCCCCTGCCGAGCGAGGACTGTTCGAACAAGTGGTGCTCATCGAAGCATGTCCCCCGCTAGCTGAAGCGGCGCGTGAGAACATCAGGAGAAATGGCGCAGAAACTTGCAGGCGAACATGGGTCGTGTGTGATGAAGGGTCGGGCGGGGATCTCTATAGGCAATGCTGCGAGCATGCTTTGGCAGTCGTGCAGCAACGAAGGCATGCTTCTCAATATTAAACGTTCATGGCCATCTCCTTGGACATCACCGGAAGTACTTATATCGTTTTCTTTTTTTGTGTTCCGGTCACTCGCGATCTCCATATTTACTCCGCCAGCAAGGAGCGATGCTGCTCGGTTTGGGAGGGCCACTCCTTCGAACTTCTCCACGACGAGAAAGCCAAGGACGGCTTCTGAAGCTTCAGTCAGCTTTAGTCAAATTAGTACTGTGGCGACCTTTCTCAACTTGGAAGCTGTGGGCAGACGAAGGGCATCAGGTGCTTGCATTGGTTTGCATTATTGACACTTTTGTGTCATGTTAAGTCTTTGCGTGCCGACATCGCGGCATCTCATGTCAATTCGCGGAGGCAACGAGCAGCAAGTGCTAGCCAGTGAGAGGACACATCTTTTGATCTCTGTGTTTCCGAACTCCTGGACGTAGCCGCCTTGCCAACTTATTCTAAGCTGAATCAAAACTCACCAAGTCGCTTTCCATTGGCTAGTACCTGTAGCACTGTAGTACAAGTCTGGGACTGCACCGGTCGTTTTGGCACGCAAGATTTAGCGGCTGAGTAAGTCCGGATGATGCTGTGTCTCTTTGCGCAGCACCGAGTCGGCAGTGAAAGAAGATCAGGTTCTGATTGGCGAAGGCGTGCTGCCGACGCTGCGACATGCTGCAGCTTCACGATGCTTCAATCCAGGCCTTCAAACTGATCTGCGATCCTCAGCAGCTTTGTGATCACCGGATTAAGTGAAGTGATGCTTCTGTAATTCAAACACTACTCTCTAACTGTGCTGCTTCACCAGGCCCTGAGCTGATTCCACGCCGTGCCCAAGTCTTTGGTCGAGTCTTCCGGTCGAAGGCACTCTGGGCTCCTCGGCTACGGCTGAAGTCTGCTGTGCCGCTGAGCTACTGAGTTCTTCCGACCAGAGGATTGAGAGCTCAGCGCGCTTCGCTCAGGAGCGGCACCGTGGTGCTTTTCAAGATTCAAGCTTGGTGAGCCTGCCAGAGGTTCGGTCCTCGCAAGGGAATGCCCACTCAGCCCGTTCACTTTGTCAGCACTTTGTAATGGCTGCAGAAATTCTACCATAGCACTGGGCTACCGCAGTTTTCGCGCATTGAAACCCAGAGAAACGAGAGTCGGTCAAAGGCGCCCGCGGGCCGGAAGCACAGCGCAGGATGTGGTCCGTTGTCCCGGGCTTCATGCAGCTGAACACATTCACCTGGGGCCATTCCTTGAAACAGGCCGGGAATGCCAGGAAAGTACCCGATAAGCCGGAATCATAAACTCGGACACTTTGCTGGTCGACGACTGCCCGATTCGTTTGTGATGTGTGTTGAACTTGCATGGTGGCTGTCCTAGCTGACCAGAAGGCCGTTCGCATGTGCACAAGCATGGACGGGCAGGCGAAACTTGCAAAACTGGCACAGTGAAGCAAGACAACCCAACCAGCCAGAGGTTGACAGAGAGCGAGCGAGAGAGAAATCCTTCGGCCTTGGTGCAGGAAAGAAAGACTCTTAGGCGCTAGCTCGACGTGGTGGCGTGCCAGCTAAAGGCCACCCGCGGAGTACAGTTTAGCATAGCCATCCGAAGAGCCGAGCTAGTTACCACAAGCTACCATGGACAACAGCACTTCAGAGAAGATTTCGCAGAGATTTTGCTATGTTGGCCGCAAGCGGACGGCCCGATCCATCGCGCTCGGCCGCTTGGAATCTGACCAGACTTGTACCACATAGGGTGTTTTGTCTGCTGATTGCTGTGCTGGGCTCTCGCATGCTATCGTGCCTAGAATGAAGGAGTCTGAACACCCTGCAGAAATTCCAGAGTGCCCAATCTCGGTACTGCGACCGCTTAAGGCACGGCCACCGCTGAAAGCGAATCCTGGTCCAGCTGACATGCAGCGTGCGAGTGGCGTGGCTTGTGGTTTCTGTGGCTCCAGCTTCGAGGTTCACACCACCTCTCCTCAGGATGGGAGTTCTCTTTCTGCGTCTGTGAAGCTGCGATTTCCGGCCTGGATCATTCTGAGGCAGGCTAGCCTCACAGCTGAGCTGTCGGACGACAGCACTGGTTAGCTGCCTAGGCAGCTTGATTCAAGATTGTTTTTCCATGCGTCGTGACAACGGCGGCCCTGCGTCCTTACACAGTCGGTCTGCACGAAGAGTGGATGGGAGTACCGCATGTGAATAAAGCAGCCTCGTCGTGCTGGTGCATCGCATGCTGCTATACTCGCAGATCCAAGCACCCTTCTCCCTGTCCTTACCCAGACCGAGTAGACCCTTGCTTCTACCTGTAGCGCCGGAAGCGACGACAATGGCCTCTCTTTGCATCTTTGAACTTGATGCAATGAATGTGAATTGCCACACCTCGGTGTGCTGGTTTCCAGGCTAGGTCCCGCAGACCGTGTGATGCGTTTGCAACTGTCAAAGTGACATCCTTCAGTCCTTCGTCTATTTTTATGTTGATGGCACCACCTCTTCTGCCTTGGTCATCCTGGATTGAAATTAATACTTTGCCAAGCACGTACCTTCGACGGTAATCGAGGTGCCGCGCTCTTCGCGCGCAGCTTGGCTTAACCAATTCGAACCTGAGTGGGTTTTTAGGGGTAAGATCCAATAGCTTCTGTGCAGCGGACGTGTGTCTCCATGTGCGAGAGTGTGATCACAGTCGAAGGCCACCACCCGAAGCGTGCCTTTACGGTGCGGCGGCTGACAAGCTTGGCGCAGCGGCCACGAAGAGCGAGGAGAGCAACTGACATATGACACATGGGTAGTTGAAACCTGCAGTCGTCAAACCTGATGCCGCCAAATTCTGCAACCGGTAAGGAGTCGCCTTGCCGCGCTATCCACTGCCACGGCTGTGCGGCCGAGCGAGGCCATTGGATGGCGGAGCCTGGCGCACATTTACTGCATGAGCCTCGGCTAAGAGTTCTGTGAGATTTCAAGGGGGGCAAACACACCATTACTCCATTCGTCTACTAGATTCACTAGGTTGTCCATAGTTAGCAGTGCGAGTTCCTCTGTCTAAGGAATTTGGACCACCGTCCCGAGCGCTGGGAGTTCATGCAGAAGCAGTTCCAGAAATTAAGGATGCCTGTGGAGCGTCTCTTGACACAATCTGAAATGTGTAAGTCTTGAGTTCTGTAGAACTAGTAACTAGGAGATTATTTGATGGATGCGATACATCCTCATGTCTGCTGATGCTGAGGCTTCAGTGCCGTCAATGGCCGTGACCTAGACGTCCCTGATCTAGCCATGAGCCTACGATGCAACTGTCCCAACAGCTTTCTGTCGCCTTGCAAAGGACTATACGCCCGAAGCTCCTTTCCAACTGCACCGTAAGCCGTAAGCGCATTGCTAGCATCTGCCTCAGGAATGGTGTTATTGCAATGGAGGCGTTGCCCCGCTATTACCTGCCAGACGAGCAGAGCTTTGTCGAAAGATTCGCAGCGTTTCGCAGCTTTCGTCACTAGGCCAGTCCTCCGCTTCACTTGTTTCTGAGCATCGGTCGCATCTACCACCGCAGGACACTTTTAAACATGGGTCAGCAAGCCCCTCGTCATGAACAAGCCTTACCAACAGCAACGATCAACCATATAGCCTGATATAGCTTCCAAGACAACAGCCGGCATCACAGTTTGCCTTGAATTGAGCCAGGGAAGACTGGGAAGGCCTGGCTGAGTACAGGCAACCCACACAACATGTCCTCAAACATGGATTACGGCATCGAACACCACCTCAAGCAAGGCTTGAGCAGCAAAGTTTATAAAGTTTGCAAAATGCCGGAAGATATCATGAGTTAGATATTCTTTATCTGACAGTTTCCATAACATCTGTGGACAAGTCTCCAGTTGCAGAATCGGAATATCAACAGTCTGGAATGTCACCGGAACAGCGAGCTTTGACCAATAAATTCTGCAGGAAGTGATCATAAGTTTTGCCCGCACAGATTGAGCAAGCCGGAGACACGTACTTGCGGACGTTCAATCCCTGGAAGAATGGCAGCGAGTTTCTTCGGAAAGCCTGCCCGATTCCTGATCCGAGCGCAAAACTTGTGAATTTGCTGGGTGGCCGATCCGGGTGGCAGAGGAACCGACATTGACGTGTTTCGTGTGACTGGGGTCCATTTGCAAAGCTGAACCCGAGGAAGCTCTTTGGCACGGATCTCACTGCAGGCGGCATAGGCTGTGCATTGTCACACATGCCTCTTGGCAAGCAGCTAGGAAAAGGGAATGCTGCGGTGCCTTCTTAAGGTGGAGCCCTTATGAATGGAGTACGACTGAAATAACAGTCGTGTGAAGGCTTCCTGCTACCTGTCCAGAAAATAAAGATAGCTTTATCGCTGCGAGGCTCATTTGGCGAGACATCATCCAGAAATGTGCAGAAGGCGGACCCTTGCGTGGAGCCGTTCGCACACCTGCTGGTACAGGGTTGGGTTTAGAAGGGACTGGATTTCAAGCTCACGGGAAGTCATTCTCTTGCAGATGGCGTGGATCCGCAAGCACCCTTCCTCGTTATCGAGGACGGTTTGTGCAGTCGCTCGTATCGCGGTGAGCACGGTGCAAAGCGAAGACTGCCGCCAGGATGACTGCGAGTTTGCGCAGGGCTTCTCGGAGGAAGTGCTCCTTGAGCGTCTGTCGCACGTGCCGCAGGCGTGCTCTTGACAGCTGTTGACTCTGACGCTGGCTGCAGAGAAATTTCGAAGGATTGGGAGATCGTCTATCTCGGTGGCCAGGATCTTCTGCGCAGGCCTTCAACAACCTGCACAGAGGCATGCAGTGTGCATCATTGTGCCCCAACCTGGCAGGCAGCACCTCTACGAGGTGGGCAAAGGTGTGCGGCGGCTCTACAAAGGCTTTCGTGAGCCTGGACTCACAAGACGATCCATAAACGTGCACGTATCTATTCCGAAGAAGGGTTCCATATGTCGTGCTCGGAAATTTCAGCGCACAGCGCACTGCACCCGGAACGAAGACCTGCTTGGGAGCGTTTGAGCGCCTTAACAAGGGACGCAAGAGTTGGAAGCTCGACTCATCTGCACGGCTGCTCAGGAGACTACGGCATATGTCATCAATGATGCCGGGGCCAAGGCATGCCTAGAAGTCAGAGTCTCAGGTTGCGGCACCTATCTTGTACCGGCATTCCTGAGATCATTGGGCTGCTGTGTGTCTCTTCCTGTGCATCAAGGTAAGCGTGCCACTGTACTGGCAGATCGACACCCACATGAATGACGAGTCTCTGCGTGAAGGCCATCCACTATAGTTCAATACCCGCAGTCAAGACGTGTCCGTTTTGCTTCCGTGATTTCGGCAGGCCTGAAGCCTCCGAAGCCGGGACACGCAGATCACACGATGCATCCCAGGGGCTACTTCCTCTGGCCAGGCCAGGAGCAAAAGCCATGAAAATCCATGACATCAGGTTCGGGTGAGAATCAGGAAATTTCCAAACCGAACTCTAAACGCTGTAAGCTTCGGGTTACTGGTTTGGGTTTAAGGTTCGGGCTGAGGCTTCTCATTTGCAATTATCTGCATGCGGCCTTTTCTCGAGTGCATAGTTCGCGGGTTCCAGCGGTCAGCTCAAGGAGACTTGGTTCGAGTCTTGTCAACTGCACCACGAACGGTGCACCTGCCCCGTCGACTCTGACAGGAATCGTGGCGCAGCAGCGGGACGGGTTCCCCACGGATGTACAGAAGGTCGAGCATGACTGAGAATCGTTCGCTGCAATTCGCTGCAACAAGCAGACGACTGCTGTGGTCCCACGTGGCATCACGATGTAGGGCAGCAGGACAAACTTGCAGGGTAGGATTAGGTAGCATCTGTGGTTTGAAGCCACAGAGCACTTCTGTTGAGGTTAGTGGCAGCTAGGTGGCGTGAATGGCGAAAACGTGAAGGCTGCTTGCTTGGCGAGGATGCTCAGAGCAGACGAAGTTCTCGTTTGCAACTGCACAAGCACGGGGAGCATGCTGGATTGGCATCAAAACGCGTCAATGCCGATCCAACAAGCACCGCTGTACGTAAGTGCATGTCCCTGCCTCCACGAGAATGCCCAGCAGACGACATGTCATGTTGTCTACTATACCTGCCCTCAAGGTCTCCTAGAGTTTGTCTCGGAGCCGTTCGAGGCAACGATCGTGTTGTCAGGTGTATTCGGATGAGAGCGCAACTTGTGCTGCCTCCCATTCCCAAAGGTTAGCCCCGGTACCGTACCTGCAGCTGATCCCGATCGAAATTTTACAGTGATCCATGAGCGATAGTCTAGACTGGCTGATAGCGACTTCAAGAAGGGCTGCTTAGTCTCAAACGGCGCTGGAATGACATGAACTTGGAGTCTACCTTCAGGGTGCTTGGGGCCTCGGGTTGGGAAGAACGGAGATCCTACTCTGCCACTGGAAGTTCTCTCGCTTGCAGCCTCAGCGCCGCATGGTCGTTTGTGCAACGAGGTCTTTGACTTCGACTTTGCTGCAGTCACCGCGCTTCCTTCGTGTGGCCGGCGTGTGGCACTGCGCGTGCCGCTGTCGCTCACATGAAATCGGCTGTTGAGCACAGGTCTAGCTGGAGGTAATGCTAGCGAACCGACGTCTCTGCAGATCAAGATGCACAACTACAGATGCTTTTCGGGCTCCGTCGTTTTGCCACAGGTAGGAGCATGAGTAAAAATACATGTCCTTGCTTCTGAGGAAGCCTGGCGAAGCACACGGCGTTGCGACGCCTAGCTTCGATTTATTTCCGTAGGATAGTCGCAGGTTGACTGCAGGTGTCCTCTGCTGTATCACTTTATCAGTGGTTTTTTACGATTCGGAGCAGCTCTGAATGTTGCGATGTTGAAAGAAGCATACACCCCGCGCAATATTCTGGCAGCTAGAGCCACTGAGCTGGCGGCGGGTCCCTAAGTAAACCCATTAGCTGATGAAGAGCTCTATGCCGGCCGGATGTTTAAGCCTTGCTGAGGCATCAGAGAGCAGCAGGTAAGGGAGAGGCATTTTGCACGCTATGGGCTTCAGCTCAACTATTGAAAATGGGTTGGTCCACTGTTTCGGAGCAGCAGGCGTGCGCTCAGAGAAAAACAGGATCGCAAGACCAAGCTCCTTGCTCGAAAGAGATGGGCACGAGCCAAATTAAGTTGAGAGCAAGACGACCGAGAGTTAACACAACGGTTGATAGAGCTTTTCTCGACATCCACAGCAGAGTCGTTCGTAGGATCGCTTCTACGTGTTGCCACCCTAGTCTGCGAGGGAATGCTCTGGGCACTGATTTGGTGCAACTAGCCGACTTTCAGATTTAGGTGCAACTCAGGTTGGGTTGGGTGGCGATACGACACGCTTCAGCACCGCACTCTGCACCGGTACTGAGGCTTTGGTTTGAGGCCGAGCTTTTCGGGTCAGTCCGAATCTCGACGTCTCCGGGGCAGCCCTTGCGCGAACACTGGCGCCAGGCGGCGCCGAAAAAGCGCCTCGCTGAGTCGGTCCCAGGCGTGTTTTCGTCGGCCAGGCTGCCCTCTGCTTCCGAACGCCCGTCGCCGTCGAGGGCTCCGAGCCTTTGGAGCTGGAGGCCACGCTGGGCATTGCCTGCAGTAGAGCCAAGCATGTCCAAGAGTATTGGCCGATCGGTCCGAGTCTTTTGGCAGCCTCTTTGGTATCAGAGTTGCCGGTTAAGTTAGTTGCCGAACTGTACAATGCATTTGAGGCTGGACATGGGAAACAGGTTGAACACGTGCGAGAACACACCACCAAAGACTGTTTCTAAAAGCATACAGATTTGCGCATCATGTCACAAGACATGCCAGCTCCGAAATTGCAGACAAGCTTGTGACGACCCATTTTGATGTCGTGCCTTCTTTCCTGAAAGAAGCGCAGAAGCGCATTTGAAACTTAATCAGTGCACCGCCGAGGCTTCGCCTGCTCAAGTGTTTACTTCGCACACTTTCACAACTTCTTGCAATTTGTTTGGGCTGTTGGAAACCAAATCAGTGGTTCGGTCGGTCGCTGGTTTTGAAGAAAGATGCATGTTGACCAGGTCCTTCTAGCAGCGCATGAACCTGTAGAGAGTCAGCATGTGCCATCATTCCCGGAGGCACACCATGATGACGATGCTGTTTGGGTCGCTTGGCAGCAGCCCATATGACAAAGATGGATGAAGAGTGGGAACGGAACTGGGCGAACTAATCCCTTGGACCAGCGCTAGCCACACATGACAGAAGTCAGCACCGCACAAACAATGGTGCACGCCTCGATGTTTTTCGCCACGACATAAACTTGATCGAAGCAGTCTTCCCATGTTCCCGTCAGCGTAGAGACGGGCCGTGACAAGCCCCAGCAAACCATCTGAGATTTCGCTTCCTCGCCGATCGCGCCAGAAGCTGCAGCCTGGCCGGCCGCCAACTTGCAGGCCCGATGCCCCACGGATCCAGGCTTTGGTCGAAGTGCGCACCAGTGGCGGTTGTTGCCCAGTTGCGGCCTGCACGCGGCCACTTCCCGGCGCCGCCTCGGTGCCCTCGGTGTCGAAGGAGCCTGGACAGTGGATCTTCCCAAAGCCGAGAAGGCAAGTTCTTAGAAATCTCTCGGCTGGAGCGCGGCATTCCTACACTTCGCACGGAAGCCAGTGCACATAGTCATAGCGTTTCTATCCTCTTGGCAGCCAGTATTCTCAGCGGTGTGAGCCTGGTCAGGGCTGTGGCGCCTTGGTCTTGGGAGATGGCCCCATTCTGGCAATCAGGCGTGCGGCGCGAGCATGCGCGAGCTGAGTTCGCTTGAGTCTCACCATGTTCTAGTCTGTCACGATGCATATTACAAGGGTATTAGATTGACATGCGCAGAGTCGGAGTGTCTCTGCTTAAGTGCCTGCCCTGCCACCATGAGGGTGTCTTTCGGGGTGGACCTTTGCCCAGGCCCTTCAATCTCTGTCGGTTCAAGCTCACGTTAGCCATGTAGCGGGTTGGCCAACCGCTGCAGGTTGGCCAGACACGGTTACGACCCGGTGGTGTCTGTGCAGACCTTGATATGTGGCAGTTCTGTTTGGTTTGTTGCAGTTCCGTTGCTCTGCAAGGGACTACCTGCAGCAGTTCGGTTGCTAGCTTTGGGCAGGACAGTGGCTGGCAGCAGTACAGATCCGAGCAAGAAGCCCCCCCAAATACCCTCTCTCGACAGTCTCGGGGGGGAGTGTACGGTGGTTTGCAGGAGCGCAGAAAGAAAGATGCTTGCAGTAAGCAAGCAAGATTTTCAAAGAGAAGAGAGCAGAAATGCGTGAAAATTCATGCTGAATCTCTAGCGGCATTCTGACACTGTGTGCCGCAGCAAAGCAAGTCTCAAGCCAAAGCATCCTTACCGACAAGTGTTGCACAGCAGAGATGATGAAGCAGACACTCCTGCCGAGCCTGCTCGCGCCGGGTGCCCAGTCTTCATATCTTGTACAAGGCTCTGGCCGGCCGCGAACAGCAGTGTCGTGCCCGCTGAATGCCAAGAAAAGCACTGAGGTCAACGCCGGTAGGCAACTTCAAACAAGCACGAAAACCCAAGCTACACGAGGCCGGTCGGAGAGCAAAGTACGGCTTGGCTTGCAGTCTCCATCTGACTGGAGGCGGATGTAGAGACAAATTGCTCCAGCGGCTCTGAGGTGGAGGCACCAAATTTGCTCTGCCAATGTTTAGACCATCCACACAGGTTTATGCGCTTTTCAAACCAAGCCCAGGTCGCCCTGCGACCTACAGCTTGCAGGAGGCCAGGCTAGCGATTGTGTTCACTGATGCGAGGGGTGCACAAGCCAGCTGAACATGGATGCGACCTAGAGGTCAGACAGGACACTGGCACTCGACTGGTAGGAGTCTTGCAAGAATGATACAAATGCTTGCGCAAGCGCCTCAAACTGGCCTCAGTTTGCATGGAGACAGCGAGATCTGGTTGAGCGAACCTCAAACTGACAGGCGTCCTCCGCCCCCGCCAGCCCAGTGGCCGCTCCTGCCATCAGAGGCACTCTGCAGAAAGAGCCACGAGCTTGCTGCTTTGCTCAATGGAACCGAAGAAGGCGTGCGCCTCGCCCTCGGCGCCGCCATCCTGGCAGCCAGGAGAAGGTCCCAGACTGAAAGGTGTAACGCCGTTGAACCAATTGAAAAAAAAAGAGTGCTGAAGCCTTGATCCGCCCATGAGCCAGGAGCGCAGGGACAACTTGCTGGAGAAGGATGTGAAGGAGCCTTGCCGCGCTCCTGCGCGGTCAGATGTGGGGAGTGTAGAGACAGGACAACCGCTCCTTTCCACCGCTGCACCCACCACTGGAGTCACTGGACTTCTGCGAGCACCTCCAGGCAGCCGCACGGACCAAGAATGAAAAGAATGAGGGGGGGCGTCTCATGAGTGAAGCGGGAAGCGTTACAGACCTTCTCGTGGAAAGTGGGAAAGAAAGATTCTGTACAGTCTGGTGTTTTTCTGATTCTTGTGCAAGGAGGGTTTATGGGGGTTTCAGCTGGATTCTTCGGCCCTGCAGGGCTGCCCGCTCCAAGCGAAGGCTCCGATGCGACTCGCACCGGAAGGTGCGGAGCCGAGTTCCTTTGTGATCGCAAGCCTTAGGCCCAGAGAATGAGAGACCACCGCTGACTCCTGAAGATTTTTGGAAGCCCGGCACAGGCGTCCAAACGCCGGGTCGAGGCATGAGATCCTTGCCCGGGCAAAACGTGCAGGGCTGCCCGTGAAGCTGCGGGTGCCCGAGGCAGGTCATGGTCAAGTGACTCAGCTACATGGAAGCACCTTCTGCAACATGCGAACCACGCCGCAAAGCTGGAACGGACAGGAAAGCTGTGCAGAGTCTTAGAATTAGCTCAGCCATGTTGCAGGAAGTCGCTGGTCAGCAACAAATGCTGACAGTTGAGGGCCTGCTGCCGCATCCCGATGGCACAGATGGGAAATGCTGAGTTCAATCACTCCTCCAAGCGCCACGTGATTCATGACAGAATGTTGCATGCGGGATCCTGGCAAAACCACGGTGAACGATTGCCTCTTTCTGAGCAGGAAAGAGCTCAGAGAGGAAAGTCTTGCAAAAGGAATACCCGTGCAAAGATCGGCACAATATTTTCTTGCTGTTCAGGCTCCTGCAGACTCCAGCAAAGTTCCAGGCATCTTGCTCGCATATTTTTCTGCAGATAATCATGAATGTCAGGCCAATAGAGTCTGTCTTATGGCTTGAATGTAGTAGTCTCGGGCCCTAGTGAATTTCCTCAGAAGCTTCCGGCGGAAGCTTTCAAGCTCGTTCTGCTGGTCGCTCGTTGCCCTCAACCAGAACGAAATAGGAATGACCATCCACTTAAATGAACACCGACAAAAATGTACAAAACTTGTAGCTTCGCATCGTCATGCTCAGGACTGTCGCCCTCGTGCCCGGGAGCTGCTTGCGGTGAATGTGCCTCGAAGCACTCCAGCAACTGTCCCCGCGCGCTGACAGAGGCCGCAGCTTGGCTTCCCATGCAGTGGGGAACTTTCCGGACTCGTCATGCAGTATTTGGGTACGAGCAGAAAGCATTTGGTGCTTTATTTAGGGGCCTGGAAGTGCCGAAAAACGGTATTCGTGCCTCGTTGTTAACAGTATACATACATCACAGAAACTGTTGCAAGTGTGCGATACCCCAACAGGTTCGAAGATGTAAACGGCAACTGTGTTGGAACTTACCACACCTTGGAAACTCTGCGGTTCAAGACCAATCCATCCCAAGAGCGAGGCACTGGAAAGGAAGAGTCGAAGTGTCTCAAAGCTCCGTCAGAACTTGCAGGGGGTGGGCAAAAACGTCCGGAAGTGCTTATTTCTCGCACTCACGCATGAGTTTTATAGGGTGCGGGGATGGAAGCTTTTCCACACGAGTATGGAAGTTATTACAGCACAGGGGTTTCCCAATGGGGTGACACGCTCGAACTTTGACGTTATCAGGGATGCTTGCCCACTGGGAGGCCCTCGGGCATGGACGTGGGGGTGCGGCCGGACATACTCGGAAAGGCATTTTCAAGGGAACGAGTTGAACGTGGACGGTATTACTCCCCATCCACCGGTCACCAACGGTGAACGACCCCGAACAGCTTGAAAGACGAAAGAGACCACGAAGACGCCACGCGCCCACAACTATTAAAGTTGTGGTTGCTGAAGCCTCACAGCTAGTGCAGTCATGCTGTCTGTGTAACAAATGGGTATGAGCGAGACGGAGAATAATTAGGCTCGTCGCAACAAAGCACGCATGAAGAGACGATCCAAGGCTGGATAGAATTCGCTTTGCATGGTGATTCAACAATGATGCCTGGAATTCACCCCACCTTGGCCATAGGATGTACAGACGGAACGTGCCGCACATGCCCGTCCGATGAGATGACTTTAAGCTCGTTCTACCTGTGGCCTCGAAGGTTTGCATGCCAGGCCACTGAGAGGAAGGTTTGCCTCCTTCCAGAAAGTCATGTATCTATACAGCTAGTGGTGCCTCGTGACGGTACCAAAAGCTTGTGCATTTTTGAGTGCATTGCTCAAATGCAAGAAGTTCTACAGAGCTTACTTGCAAGTAAATGTAAGCGAGGCTGGTTGGAGCTCGGCATACATGTGCTCTGAACTCCACGATTCGGGACACTTCTTTTGTGCTGTCTGCAGAGCTCTATTCAGCCTCCGAGGTGCTGCAAGGACCTTGATTGTAAGAACTCAGCTGATTTAACCCACCGGCGCTTGAAAAAGAGCTGACATTTGGTTCTACTTGCCACAGTTGGTTCTCAGTGCTGACAGCTTTGATCCATTTCTTCGTGTTCAAGCTTGAGAAGGCCCCCGCACACCCAGAGAGTACACGACAACCAGCACAGACATGTCTGGACTGCGCGCCGCAGGTATTGAAATTCACATCATGCTCGCCCAGGTGGGACCAGGCATGTTGAACTCCAGCATCATCCAGAAGTTCGCCTCTAGAACCTCGCCTGACTTTACGGTGGCGACACTCTTAATCAACACTACTCTCGATGCATGTGATTGTACGCTGTCAATGCTTTGTGAGGCAATGGCCTGCAAGAAGTGCTTAAAGCAGTGCCCTTGCCACGATTTTGAGGTGAGTGAACAGTTCTGTGAAACTGCGCTCTGATACTACCGATGTGCCCAGGGAATTCTTAGGACTTGCAAAGCTTCTCAAGCTTCTGAAATCTGGAATTGATTAAACGATCCCGCTCGCGATGCCAGGCGCTTCTTGTAGGGGACATTGTGCCGGAGGCGGGCGGCGGCTAAGCGAGTGTTTGCTGACGCCCTTAAAGCTTTGCGTGCCCATCGAGGTAGAGGTCGAATGTGAAGAGTATGGTGTGATAGCGGCAAAAGTTGCCTGCAGAGCTGAAAGTACATCTACACATGTCGGAACTGGATGTTCGATTGCGCAGGGTGAAGAGACAAAGAGAAAGCATCGGCGGACCGATGTTCGGACAGTCCAAAAGCGGCAAACGGATGAATCAGAGGCACGGGACACTGTCAGGGAAATACCACGTGCACCGCACAGCCTTAGAAGTCTGTGAACATAGTTTCATGAAGATAGCCTCATGATTTCGTTGTTTCTGCTGAGAAGCACTGTGTCAGCATGGCAGGATCCATGGCTGTCGCGACTTAACTGGTTGCCACCCTGATAGCGGCAGCAGATGAGGGTAGTTGTGAAGACTTGCCGCTTCTCCGCCTCATTTTGCTCAAGCTGCGCCACACAGTAGACGACAAGACAAGGCAGGGTCGCGTGGATTGCAGTTCTCCAATGTTTGCACAGAATCTGTGGAGTTTGATACACTTCAGTGATGACGGGTTGTGTAGCCATTATGCTGGCGCCAGGCGAAGAAGACCAGGTTCCGGAAGATGTCAAAGGCGACCGCCCAGTGCCGCAGAGCATTCACGATGAGACACAAAGGAATTTAAGCCAAAAGCCATACATGGACGAGTAAGTAATTAAGATCTGGAGACGGATGTCTTGCCTTCACCAGACCGGCTCCGGTGCTGACCTGCGGAAGTTTATGGAGAAACGCTTGGCGACGAGCTCGGCAAGCGACTGTCCATGTCTTTGCTGCAGCCCGTGAAGCAGTAGCATCTGGGTGAACTTGTCTAACTCGCATGTTTGCAGCTGTTGTTTGGATTGACACTAGTTACTTGCAGCTTTCGTGATGCAGCATGATGACAGCCATCCACATGTATGCCATCTGCAGATCCAGGTAGCGGCCCCATATAGTGTGCGTGCAAAAGGCAAGTGATCATGGTGGACTCCAGCGCGCTTGCAGCTGTGGCTGCAAATTTGCAGGTGAAGAATACGTTCTTGGACTTCGACTCTCTCGATGACATGGAGATGGAGTTTTCTCATCTTGCTCGGAGACAGCTCTCAGAGCCGGCATCAGCGCTTGCACGGCAAATGACTGTCCTGCAAGAGCAGGCGCAGCAGATCCAGCAGGTTCAGCAGCAAGCGCAGCAAATCCAACAGGCCCAGCAGCAAATCCAAAAGGCTCAGCAGGTGCAGGCCCTGGCACAAGCGCAGATCGGCTACCCAGCTGGCGAGCAGGCCCGTTCTCGTGGAGATTGATTCCTACTAGTACTAGTAGGAAGGCACCGGCGATCTTTTCCAATTTCATCCATGTTTCCTGCCGCTGCATACGTCTGGTCGATTTGCGTCAGGGCCTGCCTTCTACTCTTCCATCGCAGCCGCGAGTTCTTACGGGGGGAGATGAAGACAACTCCAACCCACCGAATGCTACTACGGGCGGCTGCTGCCCGGCATGTAATCATGCATGTCAGAAAGCACCAGTGCGCGGAGACTGTGTGGCTGCAGCATGCTGATTTTGTTTTTGCGGGGTCAGGATATGTACCTTACCTTTACATAAGGGTCAGCAGTCAACATGGCTTGGACGAACAATGCGAAGAGACTTCAACTTTTATTCTGGAACTATTTCCATACGGGCCAGCTCTGCATTTTTGCTACAGGGTTGCAGTGTTATGAAATCCCAAATCCGTGGCTGAATCTTCGTTACCCTCAGAAACGGGACAAGATTGGGTCCCCAAGATGCGCGGTCCCGCAGAGATGCGCATGCCAGGGCTGGCTTCACGGATTGACTCCACCCCTCAAAGGTTCAATGCGGGGCTTTTGTGTCGAGTTTTATGCGAGCGGTGAGGACAAACATTGCAGGAATGGTTTGATGGTTGCGAAACCTCGGAGCACAGTGATTTAGATGTTCTAACCTACGTTCGACGCTAGAATCCGGGAGCAGCAGCTGACCAACGTGTCACTCTCTGTGGCCGCACGGTTGAGGTCAAATGTGGCCGGGTGGGCAGTACTTCCTTCCGCCTGGGTCGATGCCGGACATGATGGCCACTGGGCAGACTGGACAGGAGACCCCTAAGAGCTTTTTCTGCTCACCACCCGCAAATCTGCAATGACTACTCAAGCTCGCATCGCCCACCATCAAGACATGGTTTGGAGTGTGCGTAGGGTTGCCGCTTTGACTATGCATGACTACCCGACTATCCAACGGGCTTTTCTGAAGGCAACAACTGCTCCGTTTGTGGGCAACATGGTGATGCCCGCCGGCATACCGAGCATGGGCATGATGGATGGGTGCAGTGGAGTTGGCATGCCGCAGGGCCTGCCTCTCCAGTACACGGTTGCATCTCGGCACACTAAGGCGCATAGGTGTCGGCAGGCTGCGAGATCCAGGTGACAGTTATAGCCTCACAGGCACAATGCACCTGCAGAGATTACCGGCCCAAGGTGGGAGTTGGAAAGGAGGCCCCGCTGGCACAGATGGGGATGCAAATGCCGGAGGCCAGTGAAGATGTGCAGCTGCGCGATGTCGTGCAGGAAGGGTTGCACAGCACGAGCAGCTCTCCACCCGGATGTCACACAGATGTGCCAGATCTTAGCTCCGGCACAGGTTTACGCATCGGGCAGCCTCGACAGTGGATACCATGGTTCACAACAGGCTGTGCGCCCCAGCCGCAACTGCTTTTGTGGCTCTCCCAAAGCCCCAACTCTCTGTCCCTGTGTGCCAAGGTCGCCGGACAGGGCTGGCATGGCAATGGGCGGCAAAGGCAGACCCGCGAAGGACATGAAGATGACAGACACCGCCAGCCAACCAAAAATGCCTCCGAGTGGACAAATCCCATCTGACTGGCAGAGTGTGACAACTGTAATGTTGCGCAATCTGCCAAACAAGTACAGCCAGCAGATGCTTTTAGAGGAGCTGAATCAGGCAGGCTTTGCAGGAGCCTATGACTTTATGTATCTTCCAATCGACCCAGAGACGCATGCAAACCGTGGCTATGCCTTCATCAACTTCGTTTCACCAGACTTCGCATGGATGGCAAGAACTACCTATGAGGGCCAGAAGATGGGAAAGTTCAACTCCGAAAAGCTCGTGTCAGTGGTACCAGCTGCACTTCAAGGTTTCGAGGCCAACTATTCCCACTACTCCACCGCCAGAGTGAACCGCGGGCCCGCCGAAACCAGGCCGGTCTTCCTTCGCGAATCATCTATGCCCAGATCAAAGCCAGAGCGAAAGCGGGGTGGACGGCGGAACCAGGGTAGCCTAATCGATATGGCTGCACGGCAGCTCACCAAAAAGGAAGACCCTGCGCCGCAGAAACAAGACCAGGGGTTCTACGTCGGCATGCCAGGTCCCAAGGGAGCAGAAAAGGAAGCACAACAGGAGAAGCGCTTCTGCCCAAATTGTGGTGCGGAAGCGCAGATGGACCATCGCTTCTGCCAGTTCTGTGGCACACCTTTAGGCCACAGCGTGATTGAAACTGTTTGGGGAGCATGAATCGACGGCTACAGCACGTTTCATCCAAAGGCTTCCAGAACACTCCGACAAGAGTGAATGGGTCTTACGACGTTGTCAGGCTCTGTGCAATGCTCAGGGACAAGATCCATTTGGTGGCAACATAGGCTGTTTAAGCCTGCGACTGTTTCAATCAGCAGTTTTTCGATTCACAAAAGACAGTCGGCAGCCCGTGCCAATCGCAAATGCCAGCAGCTCTTGACTCAGATCTTGATTGTTACAGCACCATATACGCCTTGGAACGTGCGTCTTGCACGCGGGCGTGAATCGTCAGCCTGGCACGGGCTGCGCACAGTGCACAGTGTGTCCAAAGGAACTGTACATCTACCGAATGTTTAGAAGCTGAGTTTGCAAGGGTCTGCAGCACTGCAGTCCTCGTCTAGGTTCTAGACGCTAGAACGTCCAGATGCACGAGACCCTTGCTGACCGCATGCAGTCTAGATGATGCAAAGATAGGTGCTTCCATGCACAGTGCAGAATTGCCCATGCTCGCCAACGACTCATGAAAGAACTTCGATGCCCAGGATCTGAAGCTGACCGCCAACAGGCATGTGGTGGGAGTTTTGCGAGGTACGCCGTTGAAGTCTTGTGGACCTTAAACCCTAAACCCCAAGCCGTCACGAATCCGATTCGAATCTACATCAGCTTGGTCTTGTTTGTGATCCCAAGAATGCCATGCAGTGCTGCATCAGCAGATGCGACCAATGCTACAACACCTTAGTTTACCTGAGCATGGCATGCTGGCAGGTTATGACCAGTTTATGAACATTGTTCTGGACAACACTGTCGAGATTGTTTCTCCAACCGAGAAGAACGAGATTGGAATGGTGGTGATTCGTGGACTCATGGAGGCAATTAAGATTTAGTTCGTTCAGTTCAAGAACGTCCTTTAGTAGCCCAACAACGCTGAGACGAAGTCTCGATGTCACAGCTTGAAAATCGCGTTGTTAAGGAAACAGCATCATGATGTGGGAGTGCCTGGACCGAGTCAAGTGAGAGCGCGGCGCAGCTCTCGTCCCACAGTATTCCCACCATGAAAGCGTTCACACATTCGCCACGGACAGCATCAACACCAGAGTGTTCCCTAGGCTGGGTCAGCAAGGCTATGCTTTATCTACAGTCTACGTTGACTGGAGGCCCATCCAAATGTCACACCCTGGACTTGCCAACAGACCAAGACTCATGGGCATCAGATAGATAGCATGTTGCAAAGCGAGATGGGATGGGCCCTCATATCATGGCCAGGAAGCAGCTGATTGCAGCACCATGGCGCAAAGCAAAAAAGATGGTTTCGGGGTGCCCAAGTATCCAGAGCAAGTTCCCTCCAGAAAAGTCTGCGAGCCGTGCGCCTGGAAACGGGGAGGATGGGCCGGTTCTGTGACAGGCCGTTTCGGCTCGAGATTTGCCAACGCCTTCGGGAAGAGAGTCAGTCACCGGACACAGGCCGACCTCGGGGCCCTGGTCCCAACTTGCAACGAGCAGAAAAAGACGTAAAGGAGCCGTGTGTGGAAGCCGATTGCACTGACCAACCTGAAGGCGCATCTCCAGAAGTGCTACCGGAAGATGTCCAAGGCACGGCTCTGGGGTAGATGTCACGACCTTCCGAGGAGTCTGAACCGTTGGAAACGAATGGCGGACCCGTAAGTCTGCAACGGAACCAAGCACTTTCTGCTACTGTCCCGAGAGATACGAATCTGTAGCTCAGCCAACGTGGCCCATAAAATCGGCACGCGCCTTTTTGGAGTTCCAGGGCCCTTTTTGACAAAGTATAGACTGAATCTGCCGAACCTACCTGCGCGAATTGAAGCCTGGCGGGATGAGCCAAAGAGAATGTCTTGTTCTTGCAGATTTGTAGCAGAAACCGCCCTGCGAGACTGGATCGGGAGCAGATCTGCGAAAGTTCATGGAGAAGAGGTTGGCCCAACGCTCAGCTTGACTGATGCAACTACTTGTAGTCACGTTCTTCTCTTTCAAACGTGAAGGAAATTCTGTTCTCCAGATTCCTGAAAACAGCTTCATGGGACTAGGCTCTCGTGTTTTTGTCCTAATTCCAAAAAGGCTCATGATCCGCATGGGGAATCATGAGGAGTAGCAGAGATGACTCGTACTTTTGCATTTTCTCCGTTGCGAGATTCGTCATTTTTGACAGGACAGGGATCCTTACCTTTCGGTACCTACAACTACCATCAACTACCAGACACGACGGATAGACTGCAATTGCCATGCTGAGGATCTCAAGCTTACGGCAAACAGACACGTGGTGGGCGTGCTCAGAGGCCTTGATGGCGACCGGAGCTTCTGCATGGAAAGAATCATGCTTTGTTTCGTGACGATGCAGGATATGACCAGTTCATGAACATTGTGTTGGACAACACAGTCGAAATCGTCTCGCCCACGGAGAAGAACGAGATTGGCATGGTGGTGATTCGTGGAATCTTTGCGCATCTGGTAGTTTTTTGCGGTGCAGCATTTCCTGAAATTTATCTGTAGATATCACCAGCTTGTGCTGCCGGACAGATCTTCGAAGCACAAGAAATATTGGCATGTTGGTTCATCTGTGCAAGTGACGTGCATCAGACGATCCAGTCTTGCCGGTGATTCATTCACATTTTGCAAGTGAACTTGCCGGCTCAGGAAACAGCATCATGATGTGGGAGTGCCTGGACAGAGTCAAGTGAGACTGCTTGGTCAGCCTGCTGTAGTGCATGCAAGCTTATGTCTTTCGATTCGTTGGCACTGGTTCTGTCATTGGCAGTATGCTTTCTATTCGCGCATAGGAAAAGAGCTTGGTTTCGTGTAACACGTTGAGCCAACTACTGCACCATTGTTACTCCCACTACAGGGTTTAGGTGCAGGATTCTGAGCCTAGCAGTATGAAGACCATGATGAGATCGCATAGGGTTAGCCGTAACTGCAGGCAAAGGGGGACAGAGTGAAATGGATAAAGTGTAAAGATGAGGAGCGAAAAGCAACGGGCCGGACAGCATGTCAGAACCAATCCTAGTGCGGTGTCAGGCACGGCCACCGTGTAGCTGTGAGCACATTGTGCCTGGCCTGGCTGTGCAAAGCTGCACCGCAGGCGCTAGACGTTGCAGTATCAGCGAGCCGCATCATGCTACGGCAGCCGCCAGAAGCGCAACATGAAGGTCGAGTGAATACGGGTTGACCGGCAACATGGTCGTTGTAAGAAAAACTCCTGGGCAAGCGCCGTGGTTCGCCTCATCATGGCTTGGCCCGTCCAGGTGCAGTTTTGCTGACTTCATGTTAAAGTCAGTGCAGCGAAGCGTGTCAAATATGAGGTCTCGAGACAAGTTGATGATCCGAGAATCTGGGTGTTGCGAGCTGCAAAACAGCGGGCTTTGTCGATCGCATGCATTCGTGAAGCTGCCGGTGCCAGTTGAGCAGCAAACCCTAACAAGGTTGTCGTCACATGTGCTTCCCACAGCCCAAGATATCTGTATCGTGGATCCTGGTAAACTCAACCGTAAGATGACCAGGCAGACAGCCTAGAAGACCTGGAGGCAAGAATGTCTTGGAGTGTTGAGCTTCAGATCTTGCGTTTGTTCCCGATCGGTGAACCAGAAGGTGCTCGAGGTTGCGTGAAACTAACAGCGGCCTAGCACCCGCCAGGACTTTCAATGGGCAGCTCTGGCAGAGAGCTTGGAGGCCTTACGTTGTGCCAAACAGCTCTAGTCTTCCGCCTCCCAACCTTCAGGCGTTTGACGTTAACTGGGCTGCATTTTCCGACTTCTGGTACGAAGCTGCTGCAGAGGCCAGCATGCACACAGACTCTGTAACATGGAACGCTCGCAGTCGTCCTCTAATCGACTATGCCCTCCACGAATCGTTCCCGCGCTGCTTTCCTGAGCTGCATGTTCTCGATCGCTCGGGGAAGAAACTTCTCGTACAGGCACGCCCGCCTGCACAAGATTGCTGTGACCCTTGTCGTTACCGAGCCAATATCCAAACCTTGGCCCGAGTGTTTTTCAAGGACTTGAGTGTTAGAAGCCTCTCTGGCAAGCTCACGCCAGGACTGGAGGTTCCAGTCCTGCCGGCTCGTGCTTGTGTCAAGAGAATTTACAGGGCATTCAGTTCTTGAATGCCAAGGTGTGAGTCCCTACCTGATGTCCTGGCACTTCGTGGCAAGCCGCAGTTTCCCTGTGCCAGCCACTATGCGATCTTCGCCCAGAGCCTCCATGCACTGGAGACCGCCGGTTTGAAGGCCGGCTTCTCACGAGGCAACAAGTGTCAACAAGATGTAAGTGGGGCAGCTAAAGGTCCATGCACCGCCATGCTCGTGGACACTGCATGCTGCCGCCTTCGAGTCCGAGTGGCTGGCGAGGTGGAAGACTGAGTTAGACTGAGTTGCAGTTCCACCCGAAATCAAAGCTTGAACCATGTCAGCAATGGTAGTCCCGCTAGTGGCTAGCGTGATTCTGCAGCACTGAGAAGCGTCTCGATGTGCTTTGTAGAGCACTGTGGCCAAGACGACTGCGTCCTGTGCCGAACGATCTTGATCCCTGGCAGGGCCGCCAGTCAGCAGTTGGATGTCGCGGGGAAGTGTTGCTGTGTCGTTAGTGACTTCTGTTGATGCTTGGGCATGCGTGACAAGCCCAGGTATAGATCTACGAGCTCTAAACGCGCTGCATGCAGGCCAGGAATGGGGGATATTCGAGGATGCGCTAAGTCATTGAGTTTTCTTCGTGCTTGTGAGGTCAGCCAAAGTCTGGCTTTAGCGCCGATGTCTTTCCGCTGGTGAGCGCAAACATGCTTCGGATCGTGTCGCGCAGCGCGGAGGCCAGGGACCAGCATGCCACACTCTGAAGTCCACCCACCCGTGGAAGTGCGACCTCCTCTGCTGCGTGCTGCCCCGTATTGCTGATGGAAGCTGCGAACCTGAGGGGGACGCACCTTCCTGTGGTATCCGGTAGTAAGCTTTGTTCAGAGAGGACGAAAATACCTCGCTAGAACGCTTTTGAACTTGGACATCGATCAAATCAGTGCCAAGCTTTAGCAAGTGGTAGCACTGCATGCCAGCATGTGCAAAGCACAGGCTTCACAGTGCAACACTCGGAGCCGATAGCACATACACACTTACAGCCAAGCTGCTCGCTGAAGGCCCCGAAGGTGCTTGGAAAGAACCGAATCGAAACACAGGTTTCTGTGGTAAATGGTCGGAGACCATCAAGAACAAGCTCTTGCTGGTAAGACCATTTTTCGTCAGAAAGCCCACAAGTGCATGGAGCTTTGATACTGTAGATGTCTCCAATGCGTCCACCATGCTTGGAGCTGGAGGTGCTTCAGCTGTCCTGCCGTTGGGATAGACTCGAGGCCCGAAGGATCCATGGCCACCAGGGCCGGTCACGAGATCCGAAGTTCATCGTCATGTTGCCTCGACTCCATTGCCATAGGATTGGCAAAGCATTGAGCTTTCCGTCCAACGACCGGCACATGGTGTCTTGCACTCCTGCCGCGTTTAACTTCTTGCTTGCAGCCTTCGCAGTCGGAACAGAACGATGCCATTGTCGGTCTGATGCAGCCAGGCTCTGGATCCAGCCAAAGGCACACCCCCGGGCCGAGCTCAACACTTGTTGCATCTGGCATTCGCTTGTGCGTTCACAGAAAAAACGATTCTCTTCAAGCTTGACGGATGCTCTGCTAGATCTCGGACCAATGTCGTGTAACTCATGCAACATGAACATCTGAAGCACCCGAGCACGGGCATGCGGCATGCAGTACCAGGAGGTTGGGCTCTTTGCAGTCTCTTTGCACAACAAAAGCTGCAAATGCCATTGCCACGGTCTGCGACGCCAGCATTCTTGCCATGAGCATTGCTTGGCAGTCGCCTACAAGAGCCTTGACACAGGCGGATCAGCATGTCGTGCTGGACTGATGTGCCTCTGCGAACTCAAGTTGTACCGTGCCGTGTTGCGCTGCCAGGGCATTCAATGGGAGCCACCCTGGTCTTCACCTCACACCGGAGAGGTGGTGTGCCGGGATGACTGTGCTGAATTTGCTGCAGTACTCATGTCGACCTTTGCTGTGCAGGTCGACCAGCTGACATGGGGCAGGCGCAAGGGAAAGCAACGGAACTGACCTTGACGAGTGACTAGCTGACTAGCGGTGAATGTGGACTGTTCTCACATGTTCTCATGTTGCTAGCCGTCTTGACGAAGTTGCACCAAGAAGCAAAGAGAATGCGTAACGCAGCATGCTGCGTCCTCTCGCTGTTTGCAGGCTCCCTATCCCGAGCAGCTCGCCTGCAATTACATGAAATTTCGTGGAAAATGCAGAATGTCGGAGTCGTGTTTCATCGCAATCGCGACTCGCTGCTCATGGGTCTTACTGTAGATGCCCTCAGGCCGGAGTAAACGGACGGCTGCTGTTGTCTGTGAGGCGCCGGCGAGGCCAACAAGGATAACTCTTGGCCCTCACCGATATTTGAGGACGGGGTCTTGGTACAAGGCAGGCGTCACCATGTAATTCGAGCAGAACGTCTGGAGGCAGAAGCTGCGCATGCTGCGCCGGAGACGGTCCAGCACCAGGTCCTCACCTCTGGCATTGCTACATCGAGCTGCCGCTTCGTTACTCGGCCACTCTCTGCTTACATTTGGGCTTGGACTTGGGCTTTCCATAGTAGAAGTCCAGGTTGCCCGAGCAGCTCTGAAGTAGCTTGCGGTGTAATTGCTTCTGAGATCGATCCATGCGATTGTAGATTCTGGTAGTTGCTGGAAGTCGGATTGGTGAGAAAGCGACGGTCTCGGGCTTCTGAGGTTGAGGAGCATGGCACTGCGCCGTGGGCACAGTTTCGGTCGATGTGTGTGACGCCCCTGTTTTGTTTCTCCCTTTGAGTGGGATGTCTGAAGTGGACATGGTTTTCGATGTGAGGCATTGATTGCTGGGATTCCTGGCTCAAGCAGAAGTCAGCAGGCATGAGACAATACTTGACTTGTCATGTAGGATTTCCCTCGAGCTGACAACCATGAGCAGAGCAGGTGTGCTGATGAGATGCAGTGCAGATCATAAGATTATCAAGTCACGTCTGAGAGAGTCCGGCATGACAGCTCACGTCCGCGTCGGCATTGCAGAAATATTTCGAGCGGCCGCCATCGGAGTTTTCCAAGGATATGTGTTGATTGACCTCTGCTTCGACGTGGAGAGCTTACGCGGCAAATTCTCGAGTAGCAGGCCGTTCTACATGGGACGAGATGAGCATCCAAAGTTTCCAGATCGGCTTCTGATCTTGCAGCTTCCCATGCTCCTGGCATTAATGTCAACAATCTATGTCAGCTTGGTTCGTGACCGATGTTGGCAAAACATTGCGGCTCTGGTGTTGCTGCTTGGATCGCTGTTCGGTGGGAGCCAGGTTCTCAAGCTTCGCGAGACGATGGCTTCACAGCGAGCTTCCGACAGCATCGTGCATGCAGCCCTTGTCGAAATCGCTTGGGTTCACGTCGCAATGTTTGGCATGCTGAGCGTTTGCTTGATGCTATTATGTGCTGCCGGAGTACGGAGTGAGAAGCAGAAAGGTGGCTGAGGTTGTGCAATCCACAGCAAGGGTTCACAATTGGCTGGCCTTCTCTGTGAACTATCGTTCCGCTTCCATAACGTTCGTTCTCGGCATGCTCTGGCGCTTCTGCCGCACACATCAGTTGCCCCTGGCAGTGGGAGGCTTTGGCTTCGTCTGTTCGGCAAAAAATAGAAGGAGGCGTTAGTGAGCTGAAGCAAGCCGTCTCGTAACCCGAAGCCCATAGCCAGCCTGGAACTCGCCTTTCACTTTCTATCAACCAAATTCTGGCTGCCTGTGAGTTTGCTCCTGGGGAATGTTGTCTGCCCACCGGACGCTACACAGACGCCGACCTTTCACTAATCAGCCCGATAACGTCCGTTTTCAGCCCAGGTCATTTTGCAACAAATCGGAACGTAAGCTGCAGTGCAATGTATCGAAGGTGATCACAAGGACTATGATGAATGACGTGAAGGTGCTGCAAGATTTCATTGGCTATGCTAAGTGCTCCACACGTCCACTCGCGAAAGTTTAGCTTTAAAGCAGAAGCGGCGACACATATCAGATGGCCAGGAGTGAGTGAGTGAGTGTCGACCTGCGGTGCTCCCCGGCCCGCGGAAACGGTCCATCTTGCTTTTGCCCCTGGGGGCTCCAGGAGTTCCACACTAGACGCCTCTTAAACCGCGCCGGGATATTGAGGGAGGGGTGTGCCGCACGAACCTGGGCCCGCCCCCCAAGCCGGGCGGCTTAGGTTGGAATTGGAACGCAAGACAGCCCAGTTTGCAGGAGCAAAAGCTTTTCCCTCGATCCCTCACTGATGTACTAAGGGGACACCGGCTCAGAGACCGGGCACAGGGGGGAGGCACGGTCGAACACGCAGGCTTCGACGTCGTCCTGCGTGCCAGACGAAACTTTGACCAAGACGGAGGATTCGCGATAGTACAGCCAGTGTGAGAGCGAATGTGTCGTTTCGACTGGTAAAGGATCGCACAAGTCATCGAAACAGAGTTGGCGTGACATAGATGAGTGAAGCTGCATCGACTGCAAGTTGTCCTCATCGGCCTTTCCGGGCAGCCATGATTGTGCGGACAATCACGGTCTCACTGACATTGCTTGGGCACGTCTTGATCAGACCTGAATTGCTTCGCTAAGGGATGCGGGAGAAGCCCAGGATCCTGTGGCCAGGCAGAGAGATGTCTTTGCCACATGGCGCTAGCAGAGATCTGTGCTTGTTGAAGAGGTGCCTGGACTTCAGCGACGAAATCGTGGCCCAAGTAAATGCTGTTCCGAGGCGTGTACCGGCAAGTGCAGGATTCCCATGCTTTGCTTCAAGGCCAACAAAGATTTTACACCAGGATAGATATCTAAAGCACTCGAGATGAAACCGAGCTCTAATTTCATTAGCGATGAGATCTGAATCAGCAGCAATTCACGGCCGGAGGCGAGTACAGCTTAATCGCAGCACAAAGACTGCGACGAAGTCGGAAGGAATACGCTATCAAGCAAACAAGAAAGACAGGACACCTGAGAAAGGAGGAAGGGGGAAGGCCAGGAGGGCAGGAGGGCAGGCAGCATGAGGAAAGACAGGCAGGAAGGAATTCAATGACGAGCGAAAACGGACATTAGCAAGACTGCGACGGCGCAAGCCAAACGAGCAAGGCTAACGGGACAGCAGCAGCACTGCCTGTCTCAAGCCGAAACTTGCAAAAGCCGTTGCTTTCTGTCCACATTCGATTCAATTTGTAAAATTTCAATATCGCCACACTACGTAACACTGCAGTTTCCAGCAATGCCGGGTTTGTGCACTGCTTTAAACATGCCGGATTACAAGTATCTCGTGTTTTCGCCACATCAAGGTTGCATGTGAAGGCCTACACTGCACGAAACGTCGAACAACACCTCGGGAGATGCATTGTGCTGTCATGGTTCATTGTCAGCATGGCATGCTGCTGATGCTTGAAGTCGTCGAAGTGCATGCTTAGCTTGCTGGGCCGCATGCCAGTCGAGTAGTTGAGTTGACAGAGTTCCTCTTGGCAACAGCGACTCAAAACACACTTTGACCTTGGGTCCCCGTGCCAGGCCTTCTGACGTCTCGCAGGCCTCCTGGGGGGAAGGAACTGCCTTGGAGGGCAGCGGGCTTGCTTTGTCGGGTTGGCTGCAGGCGCATGTACCTGGCCGACGCGCGCTCGAGGTTGCCAAGGACTTCATCTCCGGCATTGGCATCATCAGCGTAAGTCGTTGAGTCGTTGAACCGCTGGCTACCCTTTATCGTAATGGAAAATTGCTTCTGGCCGGGCTTTGCGTTACTGACTGCTAGCTTGTCGGCGGCTGGTGCGGAAAGCGCATCGCACTTTTTTCTTGCCTGGTTCGATCCGAACATGAGATCCCTAACCCTTCAGGGGCCGTACATGGCCCGCCGTGTCCGACAGTAGTGCTGTGGGCCGCATCAGGAGCTGGAACTCCTGCTAGGCGCGATCCGAACCTCTGGGTGCAAAAAATTGATGCTCTGTAGCCGCAGTGCGTCCAACCCTGCCTGTTGCAAGGAAGTGGACATAAATGAATTTGCGACTACAGTTGGCATGATGGCAGAGTTGCGCAGTTGCGCAACATTCGGTTGCGTTTTGTGTGCTATGTAAGTATGTACTTAAAAGCTCGCTGCATGAATCTGCGTTTCAACTACAACATGCAGGCGATGCTCATGCCAAAGACTAATAAACATAGCAGCAGATGGGGCACGTGTCTCAGTTTACAAAGTAAGCAGGCAAATACAGGACATGTATACAATAGTATATTAGACATACATGCATACATACATACATACATACATACATACATACATACATACATACAGTGTTTTCAAGCTTATGTCCTTCTTGTTCGTAGTATGTATTCACATTTTCGTGGGTACTTTAGTGTCAGGGTTTCAGGCCCAGTCGCATCCTTTGCAGGCTGGCTGCTCTCGGAGCGGCTGCGCGAAAGGGATCGGATTGACAGAAGCTTGGGTCGCAGCGCAGTGGGGCTAAGACTTGAGTGTTGCCTGCATCCTTGAGTGCAATGTGCGAGCTGGTGAGGTAAATTGGCATCTTTGAGAGCGCCACTTCAGCACCGAGAGAACGGCTAAGCCCCGCAATCCCGACAACATTGGTTGCGTTTCTCTGATTCGCAACCGGACCTTTGTTCCCGGCAGCATCCTGGAGTTCGAAGGCCTGCACGAGACACAAGATCTCAAGTGCGACACCCTTTGAGAAGTGTCTGGCGCAGATAACTCCAGGTCCTGGAATTGGCCACAAGAGCCATGATCTGCGCGGGCCAGGATCAGCCTCAAAATATGCGGTGACCCAATGTCATGACCTGGCTCAAACAATACAAGCCACTGAAGCACTGTGGCATGCAGGTGTTGGCAGCAACAGACATCAAGTGGTACGATGCTCTGACGAGCGGCGAAGCGATGAGCTTGCTCAGGTGTTGAGACACGGTCTTGCAAGCCGCTGTTGTGGTCCATGATTCAGTCTAGATGCTGTTACCAGTTTTCTGAAGCGAACTCGTCTCCATGCCGGGAGGCACGAGAGGTTTGGCGTGGTGCTGGCCGAGGCCCGCAATCAAAGACAAAAGGCAAAGCACCCGCTTTCTGCGCCTGCCGTAGGCTGCAGCCTGCGAGACAGTGCGGGTCGGGGCAAGGCCAGCTAAGCCATTGGTTTCAGTCCTGGGGCATTGATGAGCTGCCAGCTTTCGGCACGGAGGCTGCTTCCTGGCTTCGAGCTCGAAGTAGACGCCAGAGCTTCGAGTTCAGCTGAGCAACAAAAAGGGGGGGGGGCAAACCATTGGGGGAAGAAGAGGCAACCACCACAAACAGAATTAACTCCGAAATACGAAGGAAAACAAATCACAACCTCCCTTCCCCTTATCTTAGGGGGCGCCCGACCCAACCATGATACAAATTTTATATTTCTTCTTCTATATCTTTTATAAACTGAGTATATATAGATAGATCTTATTAAAATAAATCTCTAATTAATCCTATAAATAAAAAAATATTTTTACCATTAATATCCTTTTTTCATAAATTGATTATTTTTATGAGACAATAAATATCTTAAATTCAATTATTATATATATCTAATTCATTTAGATTTATCATATTTATCTATTTAATTATCTATTTAATTTCTTATTTATTTATCGATCTATTTATCTAAAATATATTTTTTTCTATTCTAGATATTTATCTATTGAAAAGATTGATAATTAAATTATAATCGGCGAATAAAATTGAAATTCTGAATTTTTTTAGGAGCTCGCGAAATATTTAGCATATTTTTATAAGATTAATATCGATTTCTATTTTTCTTTTAGAATTCATTAGACTAGAATTAAATCATATGAAATAGCATATTTTTATATTCGATATTATTCTTGAGAAGATAAATATTTTAATTAATTATTTAATCTCTTAAGAAAGTATTTCTTTTTATCATATATAAATATGAAATAATCGATAAACTCATATAATAATTTTCTATATTAAAA
>CAJNDV010021336.1:0-10262 GCA_905221635.1 Symbiodinium sp. CCMP2456
GGCTCCTTGTCACAATTATGGTATAACCCTGTTCCAATTATTAAGGATCCTATATTAGTGTAGGCTATTGCGTGCATCTTGCGGTTTTGTATGTGGCTTGTATTTCGTTCTGGATCGGCTTTGAGGGCGTACGAACTACTCAAAGGATCAGGGGCACAAGAAAGATTATCCTTTTTCGAGGATTTGCGAGCAGGTTTTAGATAAGGGTGCTGGTGAAGGCTCGTTAGGTATATTCGGGAGCGTACACTTGAGGGCAGCTGCATTCAGCTTGAGGGTTTCTCTCTGTAGAGGCTTAGGATTTTAGGTGCGGGGTTTTAGGCTTCAGGGTTTTAGGGTTAAGCCAGATGTTGCTTTGCTCCCTAGCTCAGCTGTCCTTCGCGACTGGGCTCTCGCAGTGTGGCGTTTAGGGTTGGGGTTTAGGGATTCGGGTATCATCGAGGAACACAGAGCCCAAGCCCGAGCTTAATCACAGCTTTGCTTGGGGATGGGGACGTAGTCACCCTCAGTGCAAAATTCCTCAACAGCCGAGCTTGTTAAGTTCTGCTCGATCAAACAGGTCAGGATGGCTTCCCAGATCCCCAAAAGGATCTAAAACATAGATCCCCTAAGGGGGTTCCTATAAAGTACCCTTTAGTAGTTAGGGACCCTAATTAGGGGATCTATTTTTTAGATCCTTTTGGGGGTCTGGGTCTACCCCATGCATTGAGGAAGAATCCGTACTTAAGATAGCCCCAAATCCTAAACCCCGAAATCCTGGTAGAGGAGACTCAGAAAGGTATGTTGACTTTCCGGATCGGCGTGGCTCTGCACATAGACGAGAATCCTAGAGTTGCCCGATGGCAACAATATCATCACCGAATGTTGTTCGATTCATGCATTTTGGTCCTTTTGGGGGTCTGGGTCTACCCCATGCATCGAGGCCCTCCAAGTAGTAACTATGGAAAGACACTCGCCACTCCACCCCACATCGCGGCGCGAAAACTCTGGAAGGCCAAGAATCTGAACGTGATGTGTCATCAAAAGGCTCCGGTGTACTACTCTGGCAAGACAGAGATTGCTTCGAGGCCGCACATCACTTCCCTGACATCGCGAATCGGAGCAATGTCCTGGGGCCAATCCAGACCCCCAAAAGGATCTAAAAATAGATCCCCTAAGGGGGTTCCTATTCAGTGCCCTTTAGTAGTTAGGGTCCCTAATTAGGGGATCTATTTTTTAGATCCTTTTGGGGGTCTGGGACGGCACTGATTGCGCGGCAAAATCTGCAGAAGCTCCACCTCACCGACAAGCGAGAGCTTTGGGGAGCGAGGCGTGGCGCCGTCAGCGGGAAAACGAGATGCGCCTGCAGCATGCTTCTCCGACATCAACAGTCCATTACGCTTAATATAGGGCCCTTAATATGTAGAATAGGGTTTTGGGGCCCATTATACTATAAGTATAATAAGGAATCCCCAGAAACCCTATTCTAATTATCAAGGCCCCTACATTAGTAGTTCTGTGGCCCCGGCTGCCCTGCTCAACCTTAAACCCTAAACCAGAACCTATATCGGAGCCTGGCCCCGAAGCCCCAACAAATGGACTGAGTGTTTAGAGCTTACGATTTATTTTTGAAGCTGTAGGAGTGGGCTTAGGCCTAGGGGTCTGAGCTTAAGGGTTTGGGGGTTGCCAATTTGGGTATTAAAGGGTCTATGGCTGAATTGCTTAGGGCTTCCATGGGTCCCACCGCCCTCAATACCCCTCGAAGCAGGCATCTTCTAACCGAATTTCAGGCTCGTTTGCTTCTGCACTTGCTACCAACCTGTCCGCCTCGGTCATCGCATCAAAGACCTGGATCCACAACTGCATGTTAATGAGCTCTTTCCGCCTCTCGCCCCCAGACTTACCCAGGCCGGCGCGTCCCGTTGAAAAACACACTGAGTGCTGCAGCGGTTGCCCACGACAAGACGGTCACAGTGAGACCTCACTGATTTCCCTCTGGCAGGAAAGGGCTCATCCAGAATCTCTGACTCAACCTTCAAGTTGCAACCTCCATCATCGTGTTCGGATGAAAATTTTCCATCCCAGCGCAACGTTCTGCAGCCCCCCTTGACGCAGTTTGCCGATCTTCCTGCCGACGCTGCCCAGGCTGTGGTTCAGCTTGAGGTAGCGTTTCTTCGTAAGCACGCCGCCTCGGCGGACTCAATGGACCCCTTCATTCTCTTGCGAGACCAGCCGACAAGGTCCTTCTCAATGTAGTCCTTGCGAGCGAGCATCTTCACGAAACTGTCCGTGCGGTACATTTGCTCGTTCCGGAAAGCTGAGAATCGCACGCTTGGGCAACAAACCTCATCGCACTCCTGTGGTCCCGTTGCACGAGTGTCATCACCACGCTTGGGCTGCCTGCTACCGACTACAAGGCCAAGCCCACGCCCGCATTGCTTGCAAAACAGTTCAAAAGTTGCTTGCTCCAATCTACCGCCTCCTGCGTGAATGCTGTGGTTCTCCTTTTGCTGCATCTGTTGGTAGGATGATCAGGGATCCTCTGCTCTTTGCACTCTTTCCCGTCTCTGCCCGTCCCATGTGTTGCCTGTGCAAAGAGCGAGCGCCGAAAAGTTTCATCAGCAGTGCTTTGAGGGCCTGGGCCCAAGCGAACACGGCAGAGGTGGTTTGAGGATGGCTGGGAGCCAACGTAGAAGCACGCGTGGTTGCGGAGGGCCTTGAGCCGAAGTGAAAGTCGCACACGTGGCTCGAAGGCTGGAGCCAAAATGAAAGTAGCAGACGTGGTTTTGGAGGGCTCCGAGCGAAAGTGAAAGCTGCAGACATGCATGGCATGGCGCCTCGAGCCCGAGTGAGAGTAACAGATGTGGCTTTTTGGAGAGCTTGGAGCCGAAGTGAAAGTAAGGCACGTGGTTTTGGAGTGCCTTGAGCCAAAGTTAACTTGGCTAGCGTGGTCCGGCCCGCCTGGAGCCAAAGTGAAAGTAGCAGACGTGGTGTTGGAGGGCTTGGAGCCAAAGTGAAAGCAGCAGCCGTGGTTGCGGGCCGCGAGCCCCGGGCAAAGTAGCACACGTGGTCCACATTTTGGAGCAGCAGCACCACCAGGAACTTGTCAGGTTGCGATTTTGGCTGGTGTTCCGAAAGCTGCTCTGTCATCGCTAGATTTGAAGCACCCGCTGCCAGGGCTGGCTTGGACTTGGGTTTTTCCAGAGTTGCTTGAATGAAATTCTCCCCTAATAAACCCTATAACCTTACACCCTCAAGCAGGCCGGAACCTGAGTTGTTTGGGTGGGAACTTTCGAGTTGTAACGCGGCACCCCGCATGGATGTCTTATCGGAGATGGAACGTCTTGTAGGTATTGGCTGTATCTATGTATGTATGTCTGCATGCAGGCATGTGTATATATATATATATGTTTGTACGCATGTACCTTTGGCGCGCTAGATGTAGAAGCCTGCTTTCAGCATCAAAAACTTGGCAAGCCTACGAACCCCCAACTCTCGTGTCATAAACCCTTGACCCTGAGCCCTAACTCCGATATTCCCCAGACCCTAAAAGCTAATGTCCACGACCCACAAGAACCCACACCAAGACGAGGCAAAGATGTTGACGACTAGCGAGGAGCAGGTCACCCGTGCAACTGCACTTCGGGGTAACCTGTTCGGGTTTAGGAATTTGAGGTTGCCCGGTTTGGGTTGTGATTTCGATATAGTTGTTCGGAAACAATTGCGCCTTGCGTTTCAGAGAGCAGCCATCGAACCAGGTACAAGCATCATTTTTTGACAACCGTCGTTTCGCTGCTGGTTTATGATAGAGGAATATAGAGGATATCCTTCCACAATTTAGGGCGTGTTCCTTGCTTGGGAATCAACTAGAAGTCTGGAGCTTCCTCGGACACAGGCGCGCTGGTCCGCTGCGCCAGGCTGGGGGCTTGGGGTTCTAAGGGGTGTCCCCAGGGTCCTTAAGGGATGAAAAGAGGACCTTCAGCAGTTTAGGAGTTTAAGATTCAAAGTTTGCATGTAAGACTTTGGGGATGCTTGCTTGGAGCATCAACCCTAAACTCACCATCCAAGTCTTCCCGAATCCCCAGGCTTGCTTCCGGAAAATGGTAACGTCGGTCTTCATGTCCAAGTCTTGGTAGCTCAGTAGACCTTCTCGGGCATATATCATGGTAGCACATCCAAGCACGAGGGGTTAGCAGCGCAAAGTTGTCCAGCATAGGTCCTTGAGGAAACATGAGTACTCCGGGGTGCGACGTGTAGAGCTTGAGGGCGTTAAGCTTAGGACTTAGAGAACGAATGGGTTTCGGGTGTATTTGTAGGATCGGGGTTGTACGAACCCCGTGCCGAGGCCTACACCAGCAAACATGCTCTTCGTGAAGAAAATAAGCATTCCCACCAGTCACCTTTTTCATGGAAGGGGAGTGCCAGAAGACCGCTACCAGGAGAAAGGGCCCACATAGCTACAAGACAGATGTCGAGGAGGTCTAAGGACTAAAATTTCAGAGCACAGACATATTTCGCCTGCATGTCTTTGCAAAACAAGCCCAGGCTTAAGCTGCAGGTAGTTATCTCCTTATCGAAGACCACTTGTAACCTTTCGAAATCCTTGGATCCCCCAAGTATAGTTGCAGGGGCAGACGCCTTCATTCTCCCAGAATTTTGGGAATCTGCCCCGTTTGATTGGCAAAGCATTCGGCTGGCTTTGGCCGAGCTTGTCTAACAGCCCTGGAGGCACAATCTCTTCTATTGTACTTGGTACGGGATTTGATTTGAGCTCAACTTCAGCGAAAGCGCTGAATTAACATACTGTTGTTGTAGCTTGAGTTGAGTCCCTCACCATGGCAGCAAGGATTTCCTCTATGATGCAATTCCGCCAGGACCCCGACGAACCGCTCCAAACCGTCAGCCTTAAACTCTAGAACCTCCCCCGAAGCCCTAAACCGGCAAACATGTTACAAGAAATGAAGCTTGTGTGTGAAAGTTTTGTGCCAGGTGCGTCCACCGCTCGAACATCTCTGTCAAGGCTGACACTTCTAGGCTTTAAGGCTGAGGGTGTGGAGATGTCGGTGTTTTCAGGGTCTACGGTGCTGTTTTTAGAGTTTGTAGTGTCTAGGGGTTGGGAAGTACAGGTTTCGGTGCTTTTTGGTTCCCCATGGTTTTGGAGAGGTAGGAGTGGCGTGGTGTGACTCAGGGGACACCGTCTCTTTCAAGGGTATGGGTTGGACAGACATGCGTACACGTTGGGATGCAAGGTTTTTGACAAAAGGGCTTACGCCTCGGGTGCAGAGGGGGGCGGCAGACAATAGGGGGAGCCGAAGGAATGGATATCCGAAAGGCACCGAACCTGGCGAAGAAACCCCCCGTCCTGAAACCTCTTCTTTTGAGCGTTTTTTCGGGAAAGGCTTCGAGTTTTGGGTTTTCCTTCTTTAGAGCGCTATATTAGGGTCCCCGATGTTCGGAAACCCCCATGTCTTTCTCTATTTGGAGCCCTAAACCCTAAGCCCTAAACCCTAAACCCTAAACCCTAAACCCCTCTCTATTTGGAGCATCACCGGACTCAGCCGCGGGGTCCTGAGCCGTCTAGGAAAGCACTTCGCGTCTCGAGGGTTTCAGGAATTCCGGGCGTTGGCTTTACCATGAATCCTTTGGGGTGGGGGTTTAGGGTTTCGGGTCAGGGTTGAATGTTGAAAAAAATCCGCCAGGGTGGGGGTATAGGTTTTGGTTAGGGTTTGCGGTTTGGGGTTTAGGGTTTGGGGGTTGAATGTTTCTCGCGGGCTTGGGGTGTTTGGGCCTCTCTTCCGACCAGGTCGCGCCGGAATGGATCTCTCACCGGGTGAGTCCCTGAGCCTGGTGGATGATGGCACACGATGCTGGACACCTGTGGCCTTTTTTGGTTCGTAAGTAGGGTTCCTTTAAGGGTTTCAGTGTTTTGGGATTAGGGATTAGAGTTTAGGGTCTAGGGAGGGTTCAGGCTTTGAGGCCCTTAGACTCGTGCATGATGGCACACGAGGCTGGGCACTACTTGTAGTGCGGTTTCGAGCTTGGGGTTCAGGGTTTGGGGTTATGGACCAACCTGTATCCCTGAAAAAGAGATTAGATCACCCAAAAAGCCGAATATCCCGAAACCCCATGTAAACCTGTTTACGTTTCAGAAGCCCCCACACAAAAAGCAACTACAGGATTTAGGGGTTTAGGGTTTGGGTGTTTAGGGTTTAATGATTTAAGGGTTTAGGGATCAAGGGTTTAGGAAAAGTGAGTTTCGGGGTCTGGGGTCCAGGGCCCAGGGTTTAGCGATCGGGTAAACCCTTTCACTTGCTCATAAAAACTATAATCCCAAGACTGACGCTCTTCGGAAAGGGTGTTGTTCGTCAGCGGATCACGAGCTCCAGCGAATCCTTTGGATACTGGTGTTCAGGACCTGTTCTATCAGTCTCTAACAGCCCTGCAAAGGCTGTTGCAGCTGAAGAGAAGCCGGATCCACCCTAAAGCCATAAACCCTACAAGCCTCAGGCCCTAAAACCCTAAAAGCCCCAAACCCTCAACCCCTAAACCCTAGACCACTAAACCCCCACACCAATTGGCGTCCATTCGAAGGTCTTCGAGCCGGTCGACCGAAGACTTGTTGAGATTTTCAGCGGCACAACCTACATTCCGCGATTCAAGATGAGTTGCAAGTATGGCTGTGGTTCAAGTGTGAGCTGCGCCAGTGAAGCCCGAGCGGTGTGCCTCGCAACATGGACGTCTCATTTTCTGATGCTCCAACTCGAAGCGGAAATATGGTAGTTTCAAAAGATAAGGGGTACCGTATTTCGGGTCCTTACTTTAAGGGTTCTATACGCGTTCTATAGGGGTGTAGGGTTTAGGGGACTTAATAAGTAGGGTTCCTTTAAGGGTTTCAGGGTTTAGGGATTAGGGTTCAGGGTTTAGGTTTCAGTAAGTTTAGGGTTCTATAATAAGGTTTAGGGGACTTGGTAAGTAGGGTTACAAGTAAGGCAACTATCGCTATATCTACGTACAAGGTACTTGTTATCCTACTTACGACGGCCACTGGTCCTGCAAGTAAGACCTGTTCCTCAAGACCTTTCTGCTTGGAGGGTCGGGAGACTTAGTAAGTAGGTAATCCCTATCTAATTGCGGTTGTGATACTTATAGATCAGAAAATTATCTACTTGCTAAGTCCCGCGACTCTCGAAGTACCCTAATCCCTAAACCCTAAACCCTAAACCCTAAACCCTACTCATCCTAAAGATCAAACCCAAGTCCCTGTACCTTAAAGCCCTTACGAAGCCTTTTACAGCCCCATGAAACCAAATCAACACCCTTTACCCCCAACTCCTAACCCCCACACCCTAAAGCCCTTAAAGCCCTTAGCCAAGGCCCTAACGGCTTAGAGTTTAGGGCTTCGGGCTTAAAGTTTAGGGTTTAGGGTCTAGGGCCTAAACCCCTACAGCATGAAGCAAGAGATGCGAGAGCTGAGGCCACCCCAGGGTCTGCAGGACTTTCTGGACAGCCCTCGCAGGCACGTGGATGGGGATAGGGTTCAGGTCTCACGCAAGGGGTCCTTAACCCCTAAACCCTATCAATCTTGTAAACCATAAACCCCCTAAATCCGAAACCCCTAAACCCTAAAGCCTTTAACGGTTCCTATCTTATTTTTTTAAAACGGTTTCGGGTTCGGAGATTGGAGTGGAGGACTCAGCCGTTTAGTGGCTAAGGATTCGGGGATTGAGACACCAGGGATTTAAGGTTTAAGGCTCAGGGATTTCGGGGTAGAGCTTTAGTGGGTTTAGGGATTTGAAGTTTGGCTTTGGGCTTGAGATTTTGGGTCTAACCATACTTCGATTTTCAGTTGTCCTGTGTAGTCCAGAAGTACAGAATAGAAGGTGCGTAAGCTGCGTTGCGAAGGGTTTGCTTCTTGAAGCGGGTGTGTTGCGGAATGTCGGAATTTGGGTAAACTCATGCAACCGACCGTACTCTTAAAGAGATCCGCCATATTGGGGATGCTTGGTCGCCGACCGCAGCTTGCAAAACGGAGCCAAAAGCCGTAGTCTCTCCTGCAAGAACCCTGCGGCAGCCAGTGTAGTCTAGCGACGAATCCCTGTTTGTCCTTCTTTGACAACACACCGACCCTCTAATCAGCAGGCGACCCAAACCCTAACCGTAGACAGGCTGTGGGCTACAGTCGTAGAGGTTGCAGAGTTTACTTCAGGCAATCACACAGACACCCCGCCTTCCAGCAGGCCACTTATGAAGGCACCTTACAACCCTTAAACCCTGAACCCTGACAACACCCTTGCGAAACCCTTAGCGTACGCGTACCGAAACCCACAGTACCCATAAAGTAACATAGGGGCCTAAATAATTGCCAATACTAGTTTCGTGGTTCCTTACTGTAATTATACTAGTACACTATACCCCAAACCCTGAACCCCGAACCCATTCTAAGTATTAAGGCCCCTTTAAAGTACCCTTTCACAGTTCTCCCTATGCGATTTCCAAACACTGCCGATTCGCCCTCGCAGCCAAAATGATGCAGGGCTTTTGGGTTTCGGATTTAGGGTTTAGGATTCAGGGTTTTTGGGTTTAGGCCTCGCAGCCCAAAGTATGCAGGTCTTGCCGGCCAGTTGGGCGCCATTCCGTCCGGGGCACAGTGTTTGGGGTGGGGATTCGGGATTGGAGATTGGGATTTGGGTATTGGAATTTAGACTTAAGGGTTTGATAAGGGCTTTGCACATGGGCTTTGTAAGGGCTTTGCAAGATCATGGATTTCACGGGCACAGTAGGCCCGAAACGCTTTAGCATCTTGGACCGCGGGATGCGCTCACAATCATAGGTCCACAGAGAAACATGTGCTTGAAGAGCTGGAGGCAGTGCTTGTGAAGTGTCAGTGATTGGAGAAAATGTTTCGGCTTAGGGCTTAGGCGTGGAAGTTGTTGCAATTTCCTTTTCAAGGTGTTGAGAGTCCTTTTCAGAAGTGCTTGGGATAGAGCGGGTCGCTCAGAGCTTGCTCAGCTCAACCCGCCTCTGTGAGGCCCGCATACGGCCCACGCAGCGACAGTCCGTTGACGACGAGACCTCCGTCCCCGCGGAGGCAAGTTCCCTTAAGGCCTTGGGGTTTGGGGAAAGTCGATTAAGACTTTAGGGTTAGGATCAGGAGATTGAATGAATAACATGCTCAAGAGGGCCTGACAGCGTCAAGTTCTGTTTTGAGAACTAGAGGGCTTCCTTGGCAGATTGTAGTGCTGTGTCGGGCAGGCTGCAGGGTTGCTTGGGGGATTCTAGGCTCCTGCTTCTTTCCGATATCAACGTGCTGTCGTGATGCCGCATCAGCATCAAAAGAAGCGGCGAAAGATGGATGTTACTCTGAACTGCTGTAGAAGTGCAGGCAGGCATGGCCACTCTTCAAAGCCGTTTGCTCGGAGTTCTGCGGGCTGGGCTCGGGCATCAGCTTCAGTTCAGCACGGCTCCTCTCTGGTGGAGGAAGGGCCGGCCGCGGACGGTGCACCGCAGCTACGCGGAGGTGGAGCTGTTGTCTCGTTTGGCAGAGCTGCTGATGCCGCAAAAGCCCATTGGTGAGTGCTTCCGGGATTTCCCGGTAGAGCTGTCCGAGGCATGGGGATCGCGATGGTTGAGTCCGGACATCTCTGCATTTGGTGTGCTAAAGGAGGACCATGCAGCTCTTTTTGTCGAGTACGATGGGTGCTTTCGCCATTCTGAGCCCCAGGGGTGGCAGAGGGACGAGCGCAAGACCGAAGCTCTGCTTGCGTACGCGCCAGCGGGTTCGCACGTCTTGCGGATAGGTCATGTAGGTAGGGGTCTGGGAGCGACCGACGCTTCGAGAGAAGCCATGATCGATGTGTGGCGAGCGGGACACTCGTCCTCAGTGAAGAATGCCTTGCACCAAGCCACGCGAACCCTCCTCACTAACCTCGAAGGCAGGCTTCAACATGAAGTGCAGGAACGTCTCTATGCTCTTCAGGGCGACAAGCCACAGCCAGGTTTTGACAAGGCGTGCAAGTTTTTAAATGAGGCCGTGCTCACCAGAGATGTCGAGAGTAAGAAGGCTAACGTGCTTGCCTTTTTAGAAGGGGAGCTGGAGCTCTCAAGAAACACAATCCAGGCTTTGGAAAGCAAGTTTCCAAGAATTTGGGGTATCAGCATCGAGTCCAGATTGAAACCCAAGGTGGCCTGGCTTGAGGGTGTTGGGCTGAGCCGGCAGCAAGTGGCCAAAGTTGTTGCTCGCTTTCCTCAAGTGTTGGGTCTCAGCATCGAGGCCAATCTGAAACCCA
>CAJNDV010021336.1:20184-35537 GCA_905221635.1 Symbiodinium sp. CCMP2456
GGTTTAGGGTTTAGGGTTCGGCTTGGGACTTATACCCAGGCCCCAATACCCCCTTTATTAAAGGATTAGACCGTAAATCAGAATATGAAGCCCCAACAACTGAGGGTACGTTCCTTAGTCAAGGGGTCTTGGGCTCTCTTGGTAAAGGTCTCAAAAGTCCAAGTTTCACCCGAACCCTTAACCCTATCACCCTTACGAAACCCTCTCAGTCTCCCTCAAAATCCAGCAGGTTCCAGCCGAGCTGGCACCAAGCTTCCGCCGCGCGGCTTCCTGTGCTGCAGAGGCTAATTGCGAGGTTGAGGGTTTAGCATTGAGGGTTTAGGGGTACAGAGTTCAGGCGTCATGGCTGGGGTTATAGGGTGCGGCAGAGGCCATGGTTGGTTTACGGTTCTAGTGGTTGTACAGGGGTGCGATGCAGGTTGGGTGTAGATGTAGGGCGTGTGCGATTTCTTGTTTAGGGTCATATGTAGAAAAAGCCTGGGATTCGTGGGATCCTTTCCATAGCGTGAATCGTCTTCGGGTGAGTTTTATGATTTCGGGTTTTTGCTCATTTTAAGGGGAGCCTCGAAGACATGGTTTTCGTGTGCCTTATGATGTGACTCTTAGACGGTGGGGCTTTCATCCCCAGCTCCCTCAACCCTGCAGAGCCCGTCTGTCTGCACGCATTCTGGGCACCTCTAGCCGGCGTACCGCTACCGTGAGGTGCGCGACGGTGTAGAGTGCTCCGCGCTGTGCCCTAAACCCTTACAGGAACCCTAGTCTACTTATTAAGGCCCCTAAATCCTAAACCCCTAAACCCAAAAAAACCCTAAACCCTTAAAGGAACCCTAGTCTACTTATTAAGGCCCCTAAACCCCTAAACGCCTAAACCCTAAACCCTTAAAGGAACCCTAGTCTACTTATTAAGGCCCCTAAACCCCTAAACCCAAAAAAAACCTAAACCCTTAAAGGAACCCTAGTCTACTTATTAAGGCCCCTAAATCCTAAACCCCCAAAACCCTAAACCCTTAAAGGAACCCTAAACCCTTAAAGGAACCCCATTCTACTTATTAAGGCCCCGACAGTGCCAGGTCATGGAGCGACATTGGGGCTTAGTAAGTAGGGTTATAAGTACCTTAAGTAAGTAGTGTTATGAGTAGATAGAACTATAGCTACCTGACTTGTAACCCTGCTAACAAAGTCCCTCCAAGTACAGTGCCAGATCATGGAGCGACATTGGGGCGCGCCGGTGCCCGCCGTGCCCATCCTGCCGGTGCCCCTGCCGCTGCAGGCGGGGGGGTTCAGGAGTTTGGGGTTTAAGGGGGTTTAGGGCCTATTTTGAGGAGTTTAGGGTTCAGGAATTTAGGGTTTCGGCGGGTTTAGGGTTTCGGGTTCAGGAATTTAGGGTTTCGGGGAGTTTAGGGTTTCGGGTTTAGGGTTTCGGGGGGTTAAGGGTTTCGGGTTCAGGAGTTTAGGGTTTAAGGGGGGGTTGGGTTTAGGATTTTAGGGTTTTTGCGTTTTGAGTTCAGGAATTTAGGGTTTACGGGTGTTTTGGGTAGCAACAGAATACTAATCAAAAGTGATTATTATTGTTAACATTATGATTGCGGTGAGTATAATTGTATGTAGACTGCTTGCGGCTTGAGGTCACCGGGTGTTTTGGGCTCCTTATGGGGTTAAAAGGTTATCAACAGTTCTGCAAGGCTTGTCATAGGGCTTCCGGTGGGACTTGACTTGGGTTTAGGGTTGATGGCATCAGGGCTTACAAGGCTTTGGGGCGGTGTCTGGTTTGGCCTTAGGTTGCAGGGTTGCTCGGGTTAGGATCAGGCTCAGAGGTGCCAGGGCATTGGAGCAGTATTTTTTGCAGCTTGAGGGTTTTCTTTGTGTTGCTTCAGGGTCTAAGATGTCAGTCTTAGGATGTCAAGTCTGGTAGGCTTTAGAGGCTGCAGAGTGTCTGATATCCTGAGAAACTACCATTTCACTCGCGGGCGTCGGCTTTCAGATCGTCGCAAAAACCTAAGGCATCGACCGCTTACACAGACAAACCATGGACGCAGTCTCTTGGACAACAAACCCTGAAAAACTGAAGCCGCAATTTAGGGTTTAGGGGTTTAGGGTTTAGGGGTTGAGCTAATAAAGGGGCCTTAATAGTTAGAATAGGGTTTGGAAGATATTTTCGCATAATGATAATAAGGAACCCTAAGAACGATATGGGTAATTATTTTGGCAATTTAGGCTTCTACATTAGATCCCTTTTGAACGTACCTGAAGCCTAAACCGGCCTCCGAAGCTCGGGCAGGTCGTTTGAAGGAGCCAATCGCTCTTCAGAGTGGCAAGGCATCCCCCACTAGGGTTTAGGGTTTAGGGTTTAGGGTTTAGGCAGTATATAGAGGGACTGATTTAGGAATCAGGGGTCCAGGGTTTAGGGGCTCAGGGTTTGGGGCCAGGGTACACTCTCAGGGCTTAATGTAATGCCTTGGCCTTAATAATTAGAATAGGGCTTTTGGGGCCTATTATACTATAGACTATAGCTATAATAAGGACTACCCAAAATAGTATTGGTAATTATTTACGCCGCTACGTTTTTGTGGCCTATTATACTATAGTTATAATAAGGACCACCCGAAATAGGGCAATTAAGTAGGCTCCTACGTTACACAGAGGCACCAAGACCCCCAAACTAAGGAACGCTCTGGAGTCTCTGGGCTCAGGGTTCAGATGTCAGGGCAGTTTGCAACCCTGAGCTCTAAACCCGAACTAGGTAGGCCTTTGAGATATCTTCATTGTGCTCTTATTGGGCTTAAGAGAATCTTATCTAGGAATGTTGTTCTTAGGCTTTGAAGGGCCAACATTCATCATCACGACCATCATTCCTCATCATCCTCATCATCCTAAGCCTCGTCTGCAAGTTTCACATCCCGTCGACGCCATGCCTCACAAAAAGAGCAAGGCGAAGGCGAAGTTCCACCACGACTAAGCCTGCATCGAAGGCCAGATCGAAGGCGTGGAAGGACTTAAATGCCGCCATCGACATCCGCGGCCAGTCGGAGGATCCTCTTCGACGTGCGGATGCATCCAGTGTCAAGGTCGCAGAGGATTTACAGAAGGCGGCTGCATCCAGAGAGGAGGCCAAGGAGGAGAGAAAGAAGGCGGAGCTGGACAAGGCTCGGGTGGAGTCTCTTTACAAGGCCACCCAGGATGCCCTCAGAGCCGCACCTCAACATATTGAGTATCCTAAACCTTTTCGTTTTCTGTTGTGTAAACTTGTTAAAGTTCGGAGATCGTGCCCGGGGTGCAATATTGGTGCTTTGCTCATCAAGAAGAAGGTTTCATAGGATTCTATAGAGGGTTCATAAGGGTTTAGTATAGAGCCAGGGATCTTCATGATTAGAGCATGTGGATATGTGGCAGTAGGTATTAAAGATGTAACCAAGAACCCTGAGAAACAGCATTGCTAGCTGTCCAGGCTTCCACAGCACTGTCAGACGTTGAGGTAACCGGGGTGAGAAGTCATAAACTCGACAAAAACCCTACAACCCTAAAATCCTGAATCGTACAACTCTAAACCCCTACAACCCTAAACCCCGAACTCCCACCGGTCTAAACCCTTCCTTCCCTTTAAGTTGTGAACTCACACAGTTCCCCAAGCTTCGGGGTCAGAGCTCCAATATCAAAACCCCGAAGAAGGTCTCTAGGGCTTAAGGGACTAGGGCTTAAGGGTTTGGGGGTTTAAGGTTTAGGGTTTAGGGCAATAGAGTTGGGTGTTCTAGGGTTTGGTGTTTGGGGTTGCGGTTGTAGGGTGGAGGTCTCGTATCAAAATCCCAGAGCCCTTAACATCGAAGGGATTTCTCCTAAACTCTAGCCCCTGAACCCTAAGCCCCTAAACCCTAAACCGCTAAACCCTGAACACGACTGGCAGGAGCATCTTCCCCGTGCGCAGGCAGATCTGTGCCAAATCCCAGGCTCATGCTTGGCACTAAAGGGTTTACTATAGGGCCCTAACTCATCATCAATACTATTTTGGGGGGGTTCCTTATTATAACTACAGTATAACGGGCCCCAAAACCCTATTATAATAATTGAGGCCCCGACAGTAGGCGTTGTCTTAGGGTTCAGGCTTGCGGGCAGCAGTTCAGGGTCTTTGGGGTTTCAGAAAGGTCTACTGCTCAGAGATGTGGAACCGATACTCAACCGGGGATGAACCCTAAGCCCTAAACCCTAAACCCACAACCCTAAATGGGACCCTAAACCCTAAACCCACAACCCTAAATGGGACCCTAAACCCTAAATCAGCTTGGACCATGACCGCTCGCACCGCGACTCTGAAATTTAATGAGATCCTAAGCCCTTAGCTCCAGAAATTTGAACCAGAACTTCACCCCCAAAAACCCTAGATGGAACCCCCCAAAACCCTAGGTATAATATGAATGGGTCTCTGCCGCATCCAGCAGCCGGATCTGGCAATGTGCATCTTCACCGCGCTCATTCTTGGGAGTTTCTCTGCAATCTATTTCATGTCTAGTATGGGATCAACTATTTTGGCCTAGAGCATAAGATTAATATTTCATGTGTAGGATTCCAACCTCATGTCAGTATACTCAGTGACATTCATGACATATCCCGGCATAATCTGTTGTCATGCAGGGTCTAGAATACGACGGTTTCCAGGAGACGGGTGCACCTGCTTCTGGTTCACACGCAAAGACCCCTAACCCTTAAACTTTGAACCCTAAAACCCCGTTCTCGACCAGTTACCCCGCACCTTAACCTACCAGAACCTACTTTTTGCAGGGTCCCTATAAATCCAATATTAGGCTTTATAAGAAGAAACTACACAAAAGTGGGTTTTGGTAGGTTAAGGTAGAACCTTATTCAGGGAAGGCTCTAAAGCCGAAACCCAAGTCGCGAGAAACTCCTACTTTCAATTCGTTTGGAAAGCGGACGCATATACCGCGTCCCAGTGACAGACATGCGGGTCATGAGGGAATAGGCTCCCGCACCCTGGCAGGCGGAGCTTTTAGGTTCCTAGAGTGTGGTCCCTTTGTTGTGGATCCCCGCAAGGTGAGTCATCTACCTTAACCCACCAGAACCTACTTTTTTGTAGGGTCCCTATAATTCCCATATCAGCAAAAGTGGATTTTGGTAGATTAAGGTAGACTAACTCTAGAGCATTTGCCCATGCGGCATTCGCAGCTTCAACTCCGCGTCGCCTAGTCCTGCATCCTGCGACCCCGCGTTTGCAGCTTCATCCCAGAAGGTCCTGGTTCGGATACTATAAAGGTCGGAACAACTAGCATTCCATATTCCCTTACAGTCCCCATGTAGTTATAGTATACGATGCATAGTCCTAAACCCTAACCCTAAACCGTCCAAAGCCCCGTTCTACTTGTTAAGGCCCCTATGTTAGGACTGATGTGGGATCTTGGCAATCAACTCGAAGACTGGCATGTCCAGGTTTGGGGTACTTAGTAAGTACGGGTGATAGGGTTTAGGATTATAGGGTTTATGGTTATAGGGTTTAGGGCGTGGGTTATAAGCAACTTATTTTTCGATCATAAGCAGACATAACTATGGATACCTTACTTCTCACCCTGCTTACTAAGTCCCTTGAACCTCCATACCGAATAAAAGCAGAGTAGAGTGGAGTGCCTTGGAGCCCCAAGCATCCAAAAGATCCAAAAGCAATAATATAGGGGCCTTAATAGCTAGAACGGGGTTTTGGGGCCCAGTATACCATAATTACAATAAGGATCCCCAAAAAATAGTATTGTTCATTATTTAGGCCCCTACATTAGCAGGTCCAGCAGGCTTTGCAGAAGTGAGCTAGCCTGTCCCAGGGAGTTTAGGGTTTTTTGGTCCATGAGTTTGTGCAAACAGGTGATTGTCAAAACCTGGACCCCCAAACTTCAAGATCTCACATGACCTTAATATAGGGGCCTTCATAATTGCCTATACTATTTTGGGGGGTTCCTTCTTATAAGTATAGCATAAAACACCCCAAAACCCTATTCTACTTAAGGCCCCCACCTTAGAGCCCAAGACCCTGACCTGAATACCCTAAGACCCACGCAGCGCCGCCGCCCTAAAAAATCAAACCCTGAAGAGCCCGCATGGTTTCGAAGCATTCCGAAGCACATTTCAAGCAGGCGCCCCAGAGAGGAAATGGACCGCTTGCCGGTCCTTCCAGTAAAGACAGAGATCAGGGCTCGCGGGCTTTGGGTTCAGGAAGGTGCAGCAAATAGTTGCAAGAACCGCTATAATGTCACACTTCTTAGCCAGAATGAGCCTGTCTTACTCATGCAAAACTAGCAACAATCGCGGTTGCGGTACTAGCAAGATTCATAGAGAAGCTCTCTCGAAGTCGCAGGAACTGCCCTGGTGGCCGTAGTTCACATGACCTTGGGTGGTGGTGGTAGCGCAACAACTGGGGGTTTCCGAAATCAGGGGACCCTAAGATAGTACTCTAATTAATAGGATCCTTATTGTAAGGACCCCCAAAATAAGGTACCCTAATTTTCGGAATATCTCAACTGCTTGCCACGGCAACAACAGCGACAACCCCAGCAGCAGCAGCAACAACAACAGCAGCAATAGTAAAAGACATCGTCCAAATACTGACAACAACGGAGGCCGAAGAGAGGTAAAAAGAGCTGTAGCAATTCTTCCTCGTCGTCGTAGTATGAAGACTAGTCAGACCTCTTGTAGCAGCGGTAAATATGATAACGATAATAAGGAGAGCAAAGACACGCAGTATGCTTAGAACTCCGGTAGTCAGCGTTTGAACTTACGGTGCTCTTGCATTTAAGCGCTATGCTCAAGTTTTTGTTTTCTGTGCACGTCCTTGGCTCCTTGAGAAGAAAAATAAAACATGCCTGGAAGAACCTCATTCTAAACTACTCGGAACTCAGAACTGTCTGGCATTTGCTATATTGAAGGGACGTACCCCAAAACCTGAGCCACCTCAAGCCTGTCATGAATAACCCCTAAACCCTAAACCCGAAACCGAAACCCTAAACCAAGAGTCAGGGCCTCAGGGCGCCTGCCAGCGGGAGGAGCCTACCCACGAGGGCAGCGTTGAGCTTCCTGCGGCTGGTTGACACCCCGGGCCCCCCCCAAACCCACAGCCCTAAGCCGGGTCCGAAAATTTGAGAGGGGGTTTAGGGGTCTAGGGGTTCGGGTTTAGGGTTTAGGGTTTTAGGGGTTTAGGGTTTAGGGGTTTAGGGTTTAGGGGTTTAGGGTCTACTTAAAGGATCAGGGGGCACGTAGTAAGTATGGTTGTAAGTACCCTAATTAGGGTTATAACCCTACTTACTAAGTCCCCTGATCCTCTAAGCAGGGGTTTAGGGTTCCAGAAGATTGAGATGCTATGAAAGTTTTGGTGCAAGCTAGCTCTTCGAAGGTCAGAGCGGTTCTTCACGGTTGGGGGCCTGAGGCAGAGCCCAGCCGCACGAGCAAAGCCGCAGTCAGGGTACCAGGCACTTGGAGAATCAGGCGACTTAGTAAGAAGGGCTCCTGTAAGGGATTCCATAAGGGTCTTATTGAGGTTTTAAGGAATTTTGTTTAAAAGGAAATAGCCATAGCTAAATCTACTGATAACCTTCAGGTGCTTATAGCCCTACTTGCTAAGTTTCCTGAACCTCGAAGTAACGCACTTAGCATCGATTGCAATGTTCCTAGGCCTTCAGCGTGCGGGGGTGGACAATAAACACTACAAGAATTAAAAGGAGTAGTGTTAGTCATGCCAACTGCTGTTAACTTTGCTAGTCAGATCGTTGTTGATGATGGCTGCGACTGTAGCAATCTGATTCCTCGTCGTCTCCGTTGTACCAGTAGCAGCAGCCGAGGGTAAAGGGTCCAAGTCGTTAGACGATATCTCAGGGTTTTTTTGTCTATGTTTTTTTGTCGAAGTATCGGCTAAAACAAAGGCTTTTGGGGCGGGGGCGTTCCTGCCAACCCTTTACAGAGCTGGTATGGCTTCAAGTTTTCAGGGCGGACAGCCTCCGACTCGAAGCTACCCTGATTGCGCAGCCGGGGCAGCAGACGAGATTGTCTCCGTGCAGTCCAGAACAGGTCGGACTAATTTCACAAAATTATGCTATAGTAGAGTATATTTACAGCATACTCTAGTCTAGTATAGTGTATGATAGTACAGTATAGTATACTGTAGTGTAGTATAGTGTAGTATAGCATAGTATAGTATAGCAGAATATAGTATAGTCGAGTATACAATAGTATAGCAGAGTACAGTATAGCAGAATATAGCATAGTACTGCACAGTATAGCACAGTATCGCGTACTTACTATAGTAGAACATAATAAAGTATGACACAGTCTAAAGTTGACCTGAGAGTGCCCAGGTTAGGATACGTGTAACTCTTAAGTACCCGACAAGGGATCCTAGGTGAGGTGATGAGGGTTGAGAGTCGTGCCGAAGTCTTTTCGATGGAATCCTGTGCAAAACTTAAAACTGCGCAGAAGAGGTTTAGGGTTCAGGGTTTGGGGTTTAGGGATAGCCCCTAAACCCGAAACCCTCAACCCAAGCCCCCACAATACGATTGTGGCATGCTACACCTAGAGAAGAAGCCCACCGAAACACCCAAAGAGAACCTCCGGAGTCCGAAGAAGAGCGAGTCTTGGACTTCCGGTTAGGGTTGAGGGCCTCGGGTTTGGGGCTTCAGGTTTGGGTTGAGGGCTTCGGGTTTGGGGCTTAGGGCTTTGGGTTTGGGGCTTCGGGTTTGGGCTTCGGGCTATGGGTTTAGGCCTCAGGGCTTAGGGCTTTGGGTTTAGGGCATTGGGCTTAGGGTTTAGGGAATGCATATGGATGCATGTATGCAGTTCTCTAAATTAGGGTCCCTTTTAGGGACCTGAAAGGCACCCTAACTTGGAGAACAACTACTTATGTATATATGTATGTATGTATGTATGTATGTATGTATGTATGTATGTATGTATGTATGTATGTACATGTAAAGTAAGTAAGTATGTATGTATGTACGTATGTATGTATGTATGTATGTATGTATGTATATGTAGACATATACACATTTTTTACATACGGCATTATCTACCAAAGCCCCGTCCTAGTTGTTACCGAGACGACATCATTTTTCATAAAGCCCTGACGTCTTGGCGTGTTTCACGCCACGGGTTCTAGTGGGAGGTTAAGGGATTAGGGTAAGGGGTTTGGGGTTTGCGACTCTGAACTCCCCCATGTGGGAGTTTCCGAAAATTGGGGGGGGTACCTTATTTTGGGGTCCTTATAATAGCTTACTGGCTGAGTAGGTAACCTTTAACCTTTTGCGGCTCTTGTCATCCTACTATAATTCAAAAGGTTAACCTTTTTTTGGGCTAGGGTACTCAGTCCCTAAGAATAGGGATCCTACTATTTAGGGTACTATATTAGGGTCCCCTATTTTCGGAAACCCCCATGTGCCAAAAACAGCAAAGATAACAGACAGGTTTAACATAAGGGCCCTAGTAATTGCAATAAGGTTTTGGGGGTTCCTTAGTTATAGTATACTAGACCCAAAAAGCACATTCTGATTATTAAGGCCCCTACATTCCGGGGTGATGATCGCGACACCAGCAAAATACCCTAGGCCCAAGTCGTAAGCCCAAAGCATGCTCAGAAGCAGAAAGCCCTAAAACCCTGAAACCCCTTCAACCCCTACAGCCTAAATCCCTAAACCCTAAACCCCAGAGAAACCCCAAGCAGCATTAGGGATCTGGCTGCTGATGCGGAGGGTTCTCGGTCTCGCAAGCCCGGAACATCCAGGGGGGTTCACTCAGCTTTTGACTTGAGGATCAGGAATTAGGTTTTAGGGTTTAGGGTCTAGTTTTGGTTCTAGGGGCCGTATGGTATGTTGAAGGTTCTGTTTGTTTTTTGTTCAAGGGGCTTAGGGTATGAAGTCTTTGGACTGTGTTGAGGGTTTCGGGATGTGCGTTCACCTAAACCCAAGAATCCCTAAAACCCCAAGAAACCCAGAAGCCTCGACCCTAAACCCTAAAAACCCTAAGCCCCAAAGAGTTTATGTAGGTTTAGTGTGATTGCCGGCTGCCAGCCGCCAGCCAAAAGCTTCAGCTGCTTAGGTCCTAGGGCTGGTGCTGTATTGGGGCCAGAATACCCATAAGCCCTAAACCCTAACCTAAGATTTTTGGAACGAAGTTCGCTGCGTACGGTTCAGCAGAGGGCATCAAGATGTTCTTCTAGGAATTTTTCATCCTGAGAATCAAGCCTCCGAGCTGTTTTTTGCCCTCCCTAGGGTGTAGGGTTTCGGGTTTAGGGTTTAGATAATAACGGAAAGGGTTTAGGAGTTTAGGGTTTAGGCTTGAGGGTTTAGGGTTTAGGGACCCATAATGTAGTAATAGAGCCGGAATAATTACAAAGATTGTCCCCGGCCCCTAGATGACACAGCACCATCCCCCCACAACCCTGTACTAATTATGAAGGACCCTGCATTAGATGTCGTTACGCTTACGTGGGGTATTGGCTTGTCCGTCAGCTTTGGATTTCCTTCCTTGGCTTAAGATAAGGGCCTAGATCATTACCAATACCATTTTGGGGTTCCTTATCATAAGTATCTTATCTTGTACCCCCAAAACCACTCTAATTATTAAGGCCCCTATATTATGTTTCGGACGCGGCTGTCAGACAGAGCTAGATGAGCCACAGATTCGGGATAAGAGGATGCGAAATAACGTAAGAATCGACACAATCCGCTGATAGGAACCATCCCCTTCGAGTCCAAGGCTAGAAGTATGGGCCCCTAATATGGACCCTTAGGCCTTTCTACAAACCCTGAAGGATAGATATAGAGGGTATATAGTAGGTATATGCGGATCCCAGCCTTAAGGGCCCATACTAGGGGCCCATGGGTTCAGCCTTAGATTGAGGTCACTCTAAACCCTAAACCCTAAACCCCACTCTCTTCAAGGCTGCGTGCTCCCTGTCAGACAGTTCCTGTAGGGATTCGGAAAGCCGGAAAGCAGATCCTGCCAAAATTGGAGCGGTTAAGGGTTGAGTTTAGGGCCTTTTAGGGTTTAGGGTTTAGAGTCCTTTGAAATTGAAGAGAAAGCCGGAAAGCAGATCCTGCCAAGGGTTGAGTTTAGGGCCTTTTAGGGTTTAGGGTTTAGAGTCCTTTGAGGAGATGGATCTTCACTGGCAGGTTCTGGGTCTCTCGTGAGCTAATCTGCTTGAGGCTCGTTGAAAGCGCGGAGCCGGCGCGAAGTGCAACCCTTCGTTAAAGGAACCCTATCATGCTATAGTCTTTCCTTAAAGGAGCCCTATCATGTTATAGTTTTTCCTTAAAGGAGCCCTATCATAGTACCTTTAAAGGACTCCGGGATTTTTTGGGCGGTGGGGATGATATGGGTTTAGGGGTTTTGGGGGTTCTGGGGTGCTTTTAAGAGCTCTATAAAGGTTACTTGAGGCGGTTTTACACAGGTGTCTCGATGCAGGTCTCAGTACCCCAAGGTGAAGACAACGAAATTTGCATTAGCTACCCTGATGAGACACACTTTTCCCATTTCGCGTTGCAAGGACTTGGAGCCATGGCATTGTCATCCCGATCTTACATCTTTCGCATGCAGATTCGGTTTGGTGTTAAGGGCGAGCTTCACGGAATCACGTGTGGGAGAGGAATCGGCAAAACGATTCCCTGTGCCTAGCGTGCTTGCCATACGTTCGAAAGAGATTGAAGCCATCCAGGCCTCCAAGCAAAAACAGCTCTAACTAGAGGATCTCTACAAGTAAAGGTAACTGTGGTTATATTATATCTACTTGTAACCCTAACTAAGGTACTTCTATCCCTAGGTACTAAGTCCTATGTTCACAGCTAAGCGTCTGCAGCACTTCTACCCAGAGTTGCAAGCCCGACACTTGAGCACAGTGCTTCCCGAAACCCTAGGGTAGAATCGCAGGCTTGGTGACCCATACCACTAGTGCGTACTTTTGTGGGAAGCAACGAAGCAAGCTTTTGACTGAAACCCTAAGACCCCAAAAATCCCTAAACCCTTTTGAGATCCTGCCCCGGATCTGGGTAAGCTTGAAACACCATCACAGCAAACGTAGTAAACCTTCTTATACAAACGATCACAAAGCCCAAGACAGAGACCCAAAACTCGGAACCCTAAGCCCTAAACCCTAAAACTCGGAACTCGGGCTTGAAAAAAACACACAACTTCCGAGGTCGACATCGGGAGATCAACCCAAAAGACAGTAACCCTTTAAAGGGTTCCTTAAAGGGTTCTATAAGGGTTTTGGGTATAGGGGCCTTAAATAATTAGAAGGGGGTTTCGGGGCCCATTGTACTAAAGTTCTAATCAGGAAACCCCAAAGTAGTATTGGTAACTATTTAGGCCCCTACAGTAGGCCTGTCAGCATCTTGGGATATCTTGGGGTTCGATGGTAGTTATAGGGCTTTGGGCCTTGAAGAGTTTAATGTTCAGCAACTTCTGGCACTTTGGACGTTTAGGGTTTGGGAGTCTCAAGGTTTTGGATTGTCGGGTTTAGAATTGTAGGTTTTATAGAGTACCAATTTAGGGTTTAGGGTTTAGGGATTCGTGGTACAAGGCACCAAGTTGGGGGTTGTGTTAAAATCTAGTGGCCTTTGGTGTTTCATGCTCAGGTGCTTAGAACACCAGATAGTTGGTGCCCTCTGGTATGCAGTTCTACCGCTTTAGGTTGTGAGTTTAGCTAGGATTGATAAATGCCATGAATTTGATACTGATCATGCTTTTGCTTTGGCTTGAGGCTCTGCATGGACGGAGATCGCGTTTCTTTCAGGCTTCCCGCGGCCCAGAGGTGCAACGAGAAACAAAATGCTAGACACTCACCTTCTGCGTGCCTCGGATGCGCCAGCAAAGTCCCTCCTTGCCATTCCCTTCCAGGGTGGATCTCAACTTTAAACCTGTTTCAGGAAGCTACCCAGAGCCTCCAATATTCCTTAATTAAGGAATATTCCTTAAATTATAGTAGGATCCTTAGTATGATTTAAGGTATATTTCTTAATTAAGCGATATTGGAGTCTGCAGGTAGAAGCCCCGCTACACTGGGGAGTCTCTCCGTGCAGCTGAGGTTGAAGGTTTAGAGGAAGCCTTCAAGGCTCAATTGCTTGTCAGAAGCCAGGAAAATCCTGATAGGGTTTAGGACCCTAAACCCTAAGTCCCGAAAAACCTAAACCCCTAAACCCTAAACCCCTATAGCAGTAGTAGCAGTAGGAGCAGTAGCAGTAGCAGCAGTAGCAGTAGCAGTAGCAGTAGCAGTAGCAGTAGCAGTAGCAGTAGCAGTAGCAGTAGCAGTAGTAGTACTGTTACAGTGGCTATTATTTTTATTAGTACTGCTATGAACACTATCATTCTTATTTTACTACTTCTGCTTCTGCTTCTACTTCACTTCTACTTCTACTTTTACTTCGACTTCGTCTACTACTGCTGCTATGGCTGCTACTACTATTACTACTACTATTACCACTACTACTACTACTACTACTACTACTACTACTACTACTACCACTACTACCACTACTACCACTACTACCACTACTACCGCTACTGCTAGCAATACTACTACTAGTCGATGTTCAACAAGCCCTTTCGTGGGTTTTGAAACCTGAGCTTATTGCTCTAATCGCAGCCGCTCCGGCAGATTCTGCAATGACACAGCTGGTTTGGTGCAGGCCTTAAGGTTCTAGCGGTAAGCAACGAACCCTAAACCCTCAACCCCCAACCCCCTTACCCCCTAAGGCCCAAAGCATCTTCAACCCTGAACACCCTAAACCCTAACCCCTGAACCCCTTTAAAAAAAGTTCTTGAGCTACGAGACCACCGAAGCCAAGAGCTGAAGCAATATCCGAGTTCAGATCCACCAAGGAGATGCGAGGAGTCGTGAATCGTTTTAGCGGCGGCGCAGAAACACCTCACGCAGTAGGGGCCCTCATAATCAGAATAGGGTTCCTTTAAAAGGTTCCCTTTAAAGGGTTCTATAAGGGCTACTATAAGGGGTTTAGCATTTAGGGGCCCTAATAATTAGAACAGGGTTTTGGGGCCCATTATACTTATAGTTATAGCAAGGAACCCCCAAAAACCCTACTCTAGTTACCAAGGCCCCTACATTTTTGCTCATGGAATTGGGTTTGAGGTTTCGACTTAGCGCTTTCAGGTCTTGACTTACGGGCTCGGGGCTTTAGGCACTAGTCTTTTCGGTTTAGGGGGCCCAACCCTAAACCTCCAACCTTTCGGGTTTAGGGTTTAGGGTTTAGGGCCTTTGTGCAGGAAATGCCCGAGGCGTGTACCCCTGGGCCCATAGATTTCTGGGGTACTCAGACGATCATGGGACTTAGTAAGTAGGGTTATAAGTATCCTGAGTTTGGTTTAAGTAGATATAACTATAGTTACATTGCTTATAGCCCTGCTTAATAGGTCGTCTGATTCTCCAAGTAGGGTCTCTAAAGCGTGTACCGTAGACACGAGACACCTGAACCCGAAGAATGCAAGTCTCGATGCAGGTGGCCTTGTAGCATTCCCCTGGGAAAAGCAAAGACTGTCAGCCACATCCGAATGCGAAAAGTGCAAGTGTGCGCTATGAAGTCCAGTTGCTATGATGTCCCCTCGCCCCAACAGCTTTCAGCCAAGCTCTCGAACCTGAAACCCTAATCCCGCAACCGTAAACCCTCCTACTGCAAGGTTTCTGCGGCAGTCGCACATAAGGGCGTGTCTCGACTACGGCAGGAGGTTCAGGATTTACTTAAGTAGCATATTTCGAGCTGGAGGAAGCTTTGCTTTTACAATCTGTTCTCTTTGTCCCAACGGGATTGAGATTTTATGCGCGCGGACAACTGTTCAATCCATGTGAGTTTGACTCTTTCAGACGTTAAAGATTAGTTTCGAAGCCCCTCAACCAGACTGCCCACGGAATCCACACAACTGCCATCGTATCCCATCCTTGCTCACTTCCTCATGAGAGTATCTCTCCAGTTCGAATCATCAGACATGTCCAAACATAGAACCGCCCACAGGATTCCCGTAGCAATGCAGCCACTTCACATCAAGTCACGAAACCCTAAACCCTAAAGATCTATAGCATCTATGGAACCCTAAACCCGAAACCCTAAAACCCCGAAACCCGAAACCCCTAAAAGCCCTTTGGGAAGATCTGGCCCTAAATCGAGACACGCCTCAGATCCTGGCAATCTGGCCAGCCTGTGCATAGGAGTCAGGGCCCACCCAGCTTGGGGCTGGAACCCCCTCCAGACACTTCTAAACTAAATCCGTGGGTTCAGCTAAACCCTACACCTTGAATACTGCCCCCACTCAGTAGCAGTTCAATAACATTCTGTACCATATTCATAATGCCCGAATTCTCGGAGCAGGAAACG
>CAJNDV010021336.1:35637-54296 GCA_905221635.1 Symbiodinium sp. CCMP2456
CGCACACAGCACTGACTCACAGTCACATAATATAGACATATTGGGCCCTTGACAGTACCCTTATTATAGGCTGTTACTGTAGGGGGGGGGCAGTACCCCTAAACCTTAAACCCTAAACCCTAAACCCTAAACCGTACCCAACCTCAACCCTAAACCTGCAAGGGTCTGAAGACGGAAGGCACGAGACCTTCAGCCGGGCACGAATTTCGTCTTCACGAGCTCTACTTAGGGGTTGAGTAGGCAACCTTTAACCTTTTGGGGCTAACCCGTCAAGGAACCGCCCTGTAACATAGGAGCCTTAAGAATTACCTATACTGCTTTGGGGGGTCCTCACCCCAAAACCCTATTCTAATTCTAAGTATATATTAGAAGATACCCCAAAACCCTATTCTAATTGTAACTATATTAGAAGATACCCCAAAACCCTATTCTAACTGTTAAGGCTCTTTCAACCCTTGGGCATCGGACTCCCTTCCTGTGGACTGACGGAGATCCGATGCTCCCCGGAGCACTTCGGGGTGGCACCAGAAAGCCCCGGGATGCTAGGACGGTTTAGGGTTTAGGGTTTGGGGTTTGGGGTTTAGGGCTAGCAGCTTCCTTCACAGGATCCATTCTTCTTGATGGAAACACAAGTTCTTGCAGGAAGATCCGGGGCAAAGGAAAATCCACCTTAGGGCACTTCAGGGGACAGAAATTTGAAACAGCTGGCATAGGCGAGACATGGATGAGTGTTCTACCTAGACCTTTATACGAGACGTTCACTATGCTGAAGCCTCAACCGTTCTGTGGCATTTTCGGAGGAGTTCGTTGCTAGTTCAGGGTTCTGATCTTGGGCCCCAGGCTTCAGTGGTGTCTGCACGGGAAAAAAACCCTAAACCCTAGCAACCTACTGAGCTAAGCCTGCGGTTTAGGTTTTAGGAATGTCCTGCATAGCCAGCGTGCCGCCCCGGCTGGCTCAAGCAAGGCACCGCGTCGTGATAGCTCTTGGACGGCTTTTCCACGTGCAGCTCCGGGATACACCCCCTCAGTACAAGGGTAGTTCTCTAAGTTAGGGTCCCTTTTTAGGTCCCCAATATGTACGGCACCCCTATAAAAAGGACCCTACAAAAAAAGACCCTCATTTTGAAAACTACCCGCAAGGAAGGCTTATAGCCACAAGCCCCAAACGCCCGCTCGAACTCCGAAGCATCCGCGAGCCCAAAGCACCTAACCTATTGAAGGCTCGATTCAAAGCTTCTGTGGCCCGGATCCCATCAAAGGTCACGGCAGAATGGTTGGTGTGGGGGCTGCATGTATCGGGCATAGGCTCAGTTTTGAGAGCCGCTTGTGGTTATGGGTGGAGCTGGGATCCCAGCAACTCCGCGCGATTGAAGCAAGTGTGAGCGACATGAAACCTCGTGTAGCTCTAAATTGAAAGCTAGTCCCAAACCGTACACAACAGCAGGCTGTGACCCCATCGTTTCGGTAGGGTTTTTTCTCCTTCGCATCCGCTAGCTTCTTGACAGATTCTCAACATCCCGAAGCGAGCATGCTGCCTTCAAGACGCCGGCCAAACGGCCGGAGTGGGGTGGAGAATCTTGGAGCAGAGGCTCACAAAGTGCGGCCGGGGCTGTGTCACCGAAAAGACCCTTTTCCAGTGCTTGAATAGAAGGGAGGTTTTAGAGTCGCTGTGTACTTAAAAGAGTATCATGTACCCCAAAACCCTATTTGAAGTGCTCCGGCATTACATTAGGGCCTCATCGGGAAATCTTCGGGGTGCGGCGCTTGTGTGTTTTTAAACAAAAAAAAGCTCGGACTCGGTTGCACAGCCCCCAGCTCCTATCTGGTACCTCAAGAGACTCAGAGGGGTCTCTAGCCGAGCTTTGGGGCCCAGGTGCAGCACCCCGGCGCCCCCGGAATCAACAGACGCCTGCCTTTGTCTTGCTGGGCACCAGAGACCCAGTCCTCGCGCCATGAAGGCAAAGGATTGCATGGCTCACTTGCACTGAAAGCTTGCTTTGCGGTGCTGCGACGATCACAACAAGGATGATCGCGATGATGGACTTTGACGGTGGTGGTGATGATGATGATGATGATGCTGAGGATGATGATGATCATGATGGTGGTGGTGGTGATCATTATGATGGTGGTGATCATTAGGATGATGGCGATGATGATGATGGTGATGGTGATGGTGGTGAACATTATGATGATGGTGATGACGATGTTTATGATGATGATGATTATTACGATTATGACGAAGATGGTGATGATGATTATTCTTGTTATTGTGGTAGTGCTTGTGATTGTCATGCTGACGGTTGTGATATCGGTGTTGGAAACGATGATGGTTTTCGTGATCATCTCATCATCATCATCGTAAGTAACTGTTGATGGTGTTAAAACAGCTGTTGTTCATGCCGTCATCGTTGTCAGCACCACTAGCCATGGTTAGCAATACTACCACGGAGTTCATTGTCATGGATATCCGTGTGGACATCTCGGTAACGACCCTAAACGAGGTCGTCCTATATTAGGGTTCGGGTCTGTCTGCAGGTCTCCATGGGAACTTTTTGGCTGAATATGTAGGTTTTTCAGGATACCAACTATAGAAATCCTATTCTCGACAAATGGATTCAAGGACCAGCCAGCACAACCAATTGTGCTGCTCCCGGATCGTCAGTCTTTTTGTAGATTTTTTTGAATGAGGCGAGCGCCAATATACTAATGACGCAAGTAGATCTCCAAAGTAGATTCCTGTCGTGGTTCTGGGCATAGTGTGCACGAACCACATAGAACACCATGCACATGGCTCGGGATGCCATGTAGCTCCATATCCTTCCCATCCCTAACATAGCGTAATGCCACAACCTTACATAATATAGAAACCTAAAAAACCTCACAATATTATTCCTCAGGGTTCCTCTAGTATATAGGAGCCCGAAACGCTATTCTGATTGTTAAGGCCCCTACATTAGCCCGGAACTACACTGTCGGTATTAGTCTATGTATGGGTTCTTCCACGCTGCAAACCTTTGGAACACTTCAGACATCCACCGTGATAGACGTAAAGGTTCCGTAGTTCGAAACATGAAGACGCACAACCTTTAAAGGATCTGAAAGTACATCCTGCTGTTGACAATTGCCTTCTTTTTCTCCTGATCGATTGGTAGGGTGCCTTAAAATCTGAAAATCCTAGTCAAGTGATCAAGCCCCAAGACGGGGGTTTGGGGTTTCGAGTTTGGGGTACCGGTTTAGAGTTTTCTTGCTAAGATCCGTCCCACAGGTCTGGGAAGAGTCCATCTTCGGCACCCGGTGCTCCATGCCAGGGACTCCGGCTGGCTCAAGCATTGGGGTTTTGGGGCTTTGCGGTCTTGAGCGAAAGTGTCTTAGGGCTGGGTGCCTTCATCAGAACAGCTCAGGCCAAGCACGACGTACCTGACCCAGCCATATCCATCTTAGACGATATTAGACTATGATGAGGCTTGAAACGGTAGTTTCAGGTTCCACGTACGTAATTCGGACCTCAGTCTGGCAAGGACCTGAAGTGATTCGAACTTAATGAAGGTTTCGGGTTCAGGTTCATAAACCCTGACCCTTACCCTTACACTCTGGAGCCCGAACCCTAAGCCCTGAATCCACAGGAGCAGAAGCATCACCGAACCTTTCAACGCAGAGGGACCGTAAACCCGCGGTCCTAAGCGACAGTTTCTCATCGAACACCCGCGGCCATGGCTTGGCCAGTTTTTTAAACTGCAGGGTGCTTAGAGTTCAGGTGCCTTTCGGGCTTAACCTAAAACTCTAAGATTTTGGGTGTTTGGCATGCTTTGCCCGGGATGGGCGACGCAGCGCTGCGGGGCCAGAGCAGCCGAAGGCACACAAAGGCCGGACTTACGCTGTCCTACTGTTGATGATATAAATCCTGCATTACCTTAAGGACCCTAAACTATGGGATTTATGGTATATTCCTTATCATGGGTATATAGAATATACCGTATTTGTGGTATATTCCTTGTCACGGGTAATGCAGGATTTATGTCATCAACCGTAGGTCCCCGATGGTACCCTTACGCGCCTGTGTAGCACAACCCTTCTAGTTCCCAGAAGGCTAGGTTGTCAGCAGGTAAATATGTAAGTACCTATCTATCTATCGATCTATCTATCCATCCAACCGTCCATCCATCTATCTATCTAATGTGTACACACAGTCACATATACAGATACAGAAAGACAGACACCAGATGGAGAAGACAGATGGAAACCCCCAGCTGAAAAATCCCTAGGTCTTCGGAAACTCGGGACAGCTCATACCAAGCTACACCATGAAGAAGCGCAAACCCACGAAGTCCCAGCCCCGAAAGACAAAAAATCATAACCCTAAACCCTGAACCCTGAACCCCCCTAAACCCAAACCCTAAACCCTGAACCCCCCTAAGCCCAAAACCCTAAACCCTAAACCCTAAACCCACCCAAAATTTACCCCGGCAACCTCCGAAGATGTCGGAACAGACCCCTGCGCCAGGAGTCCCTCCCTCGTGTTTCTGCCTTTGGATGCTGGGAGGCTGCTGTTTGGGGGTTTAGGGGTTTAGGGTTGTAGGGGTTTTAGGGTTTTAGGAGGTTAGGATTTAAGGTTTTAGGGTTTTAGGGTTTAGGGGTTTAGGGTTTAGGTACTACAGATTGGAATGATTTGGGTTCCAGGGTTGAGACAGTTGGAGCTACTGTAGAAGCCTAAATGATTACCAATATTATTTCTTAGGGTTCCTTAAAAAATATAGTATTAGGGGGGCCCAAAACCTTCTACTAATTCTGAAGGCCCCTACAGTAGTAGGATCAAGAGAGTTTGGGGGCTTAGAGGGCTCGGCTGTAATATAGGGGCCTTCATAGTTAGAATAGGGTTTTGGGGCCCCGTTATATTGTAGTTATAATAAGGAACCCCCAAAATTATGAACCCTAAACCCTAAACCCTAAACCCACCATAAACCCCTAAACCCTAAACCATTGGTAATCATTTAGGCCCCTACAAAAAGCGAATAAGGACAAGGGGTGAAAGGTGCAGGCTTTTCAGGGCTGCAGGAGTTGAGGCTTCGGGGTCTGGGGCCCTGCTTCGGTTTTTATTGGCTCAGGCTTTTTGGGTTTAGGGGTTTAGGGTTTAGGCTTTTGGGGTTTAGGGTTTAGGGTTTAGGGGTTTAGGGGTTAGGGGTTTAGGGTTCAGGGTTTTAGGTTGAAGCTTGGAGCTTTGTTGTTGCTTCCCGCACGCGCAGATAGTCTCTTGCAAGGCAGGCATTGGGTTTCCTTGGGCTCACGGGCTTGAGGAGCTACAGCCGTCGACAGAGACTCGATTAGGTGAAACTACAAAGCAATCGAATTGGTCGGCGATGTGATCTGACGACGATGTTCCGGAGAAACAATCCGGATCTCCAATGTGTTGTCTGTGCAAGGGGTGTCTTTCCTCGTGCTCAAGAAGCTCTTAGGTTAAGGATATGTAGGTTTGGACCGGCTTCGAGGCAACCGCTGACCCACTTTGGAGGCTAATCGGACGCATCCTATAGCAAGAAAACCTAGCAGTGTGTGCTGCTTCAGCTCCGGCTTCAGTTTCCATGCCCTCTGTGTGTGCGTCTGTGTGTGCGCGTCTTGAAACTTGGAAGGATGCACCAGACCGCCAGCAAACCCCAAACCCTAAGCGCTAAGCCCCGACCCCAAACCCTAAAATGCCCAACTGTGCCGCTCGATGCAAAATCCCTAGGGTTTAGGGCTTTTAGGTTTAGGGGTTATAGGGTTATAGGGGTTTAGGGCTTTTAGTTTTTAGGGGTTAGGGTGTAGGCTGTGTGTTCAGGGATCCGCGGCTGGCAAGCGCTGCTGTCCTGGCCGCAACCTGGATTGATCAGCCCGCTATGTCATAATGTTGTCTCATATCTTAGGGTTTAGGGTTTGGGGGTTTAGGGTCTAGGGTTTAGGGTTTAGGGATCAGCCCGCTATGTCATAATGTTCCTTAATCTACCAAAACCCACTTCTTTGTAGGTTCTTACTATAAACCCTAATATGGGATTTATAGGGACCCGACTAAAAAGGAGATTCTGGTGAGTTAAGGTTGTCTCATATCTGATAGTGTCTTCGAACATTCTAACAGAACATGGTAGATTTTAATGGCTACAAAGCTTGAGTACATCATAGGCTACTCTTTGTAAGATACCTGTAAGAAGAACGATCTTCAAGCGATTGCCCTGAAACAACAGGCGGCCTCAGATCCTGACGCCCTACAGCCTTGCAACCCGGAGCGTTCACGTACAGAGTACCCAAAAAGCCTAAAATACCTTTAATTCAACCACATACCAGAAATCACAATAAGAACCCCTCTAGGGTACAAGCAAGGGGTGGTCTTACTTAAGGGGTCAAACAATCCTGCAAAACTTTCGAAGCGGCTTAACCTACCTACTTGGAGCGTGAACTTCTCTCTCCTGGGCCAGAATAATAGGGGATTGCATACTTGGAACAGGCGTACAATTATATGGGGACGAGAAGGGGATATTGCTACTCACTCTCCCGGCCCACGGAAACCCCCAACCCCAACCCTAAACCTTAAATTCTAAACCCTAAACCCTAAACCTTAAACCCTAACCCCTAAACCACAAAATAACCCGTGGCCTTTACCCTCTGTCGGCAATCCCGGAGCCCTTTTATGAAGTCACCTGAGGTCGGTCTCCTGCGAAGCTCTGGTCCTCACAGGACTCCCTCTGCCGGTTCTGGCTCGGGTTCTATAGGTTTCGATTTTTGGGCTTTTGGGAGCTAAGGGATTCCAAGGTTTTTGGATTGAGGGTTTAGGTTTTAGGGTGTTGACGTTTAGATTTGTTCGATTCGGGGTTTGCGGCTAAGGGGTTTAGCCTTTAGGGTTTGGGTGTTGGGGTTTGTAGGTTCTTCGTAGTTAGGGGTCTTAGGGGTTTTGCGGTTTAGGATTTGCAGCGGGGGTTTGAAGTGCAGCTGGTAAGCGCTCTCTAGGAAGCTCAGGGCTTTAATGGTAGGGTTTCCCCAGACCCCCAAAAGGATCTAAAAAATAGATCCCCTAAGGGGGTTCCTATAAAGTACCCTTTAGTAGCTAGGGTCCCTAATTAGGGGATCTATTTTTAGATCCTTTTGCGGGTCTGGGAAGTGGAGCGCTCATCGCGCTTCTACAACGACTGCTACAAGGCCTGCCTGGATATGGATGCACTTCATGCAGAGATGGTCAGGGACCCTAGCTACTAAAGGGTACTTTATAGGAACCCCCTTAGGGTATCTATTTTTTAGATCCTTTTGGGGGTCTGGGTAGGGATTCAGGTCTTGGGTGCATTGCTTTTCGGGTTTAGGGTTTAGGGCGGGGAGTTCAACATCTGCTTAAGGGTTGATATCGAATTCGGGACGTATTGTACGAAGAGTGGGTCCCGAGATGCTACTACTCCTACTGCTACTACTCCTACTGCTACTACTCCTACTGCTACTACTACTACTACTACTACTACTGCTACTACTACTGCTGCTACTACTGCTACTACTGCTACGGCTACTGCGACTGTTCCCACTGCTACTGCTACTGCTACTTTTACCGCTGCTGCCACTACTGCTACCGGAACTTGCAGGTGCTGTCGTACAAATGATCGTGTTGTTGTGGCTACAGGTCCCCAACTCGCTGAGCAATGGACCTCAGTTTAGCCGTTTAGCCCAGCCACTGCTTTAACCCGGAGGGCCGTTCCACGCGGCCGACGCATCGACCGTCTTCAAGCGAGGCAGAGCGGCATTTCAGATTTCTGGGAGATCGGATACAGGCCTGGGCTGAATGCTTTCATATTTCTGGAGTTCCGGAGAACACAGGGGGACAGTCACATTTCAAGGACTTTAAAGATCCAGCGCCGACTTTCGACACACTCCAAATCTCACGGTCGATGACCAAGGCAACTGCAAAGCACATTTCCCCACAAACAAGCCACGGAAGCATTGGCGACATCTTCCTCTTAGGAACACTTGACTGTATAGGGCTTTCCTGTGCGGGCGTAGTAACGCAGAAGGCTTTAAGGCGAGAACGAATGACTTTCGTCAGTACGTCTGGCGAGATCTGTTGCTCGGTTCGTGCTTCAGAAAGCATCACTGCTCAAAGCAACCCCGGAAACCCTACAGTCCTGACAGACGGACAAGAGGGCCATGTGCCTTCTTGTCAGCTTTCTTCATGCCCTCAACCCCGAACCCTAATCCCGAAGCAGTTGACAAAACAGCACTGTTATCTTCCAGTCATCCAGTCGCACTGCTGCAGCTGTGAGGTCTTCAAAGATGATCGCGAGAAGGTTGTAAACTGTGTATCTTCCCTGCTACCGGCATCGAACTTGCATGGGGCCCATTGTAGACGACTGTGTTGTTAGAAGGGGGCTTTTCCGGGTTCCTGGTTAGGGTCAACAACTCCGGGTCCCTTTTAGGGGCCTTTTCATAAGGGTGCCGTACTATATTGGGGACCTAAAAGGGGCCCTAATTTAGAAAGCTACGCATGTAGAACCCTGGCAGTACCCTTATAGGAACCCTATAGAACCCTTTATAAATCCCTTTAAGGAACCCCAAAAGGTACCCTAGTTTAGAAAACTACCCATATAGAGCCCTTACAGAAACCCTGTAGAAACCTTTATAGATCATCCCTTTAAGGAACCCTAAAAGGGACCCTAATTTAGAAAACTACCCATATAGAACCCTTACAGAAACCCTGTAGAAACGTTTATAGATCCTTTTAAGGAACCCTAAAAGGGACCCTAATTTAGAAAACTACCCATATAGAACCCTTACAGAAACCCTGTAGAACCTTTATAGATCCCTTTAAGGAACCCTAAAAGGGACCCTAATTTAGAAAACTACCCATATAGAACCCTTTCAGAAACCCTGTAGAAACCTTTATAGATCCCTTTAAGGAACCCGAAAAGGACCCTAATTTAGAAAACTACCCATATGGAACCCTTACAGAAACCCTAAAAAGGACCCTAATTTAGAGAACCACCCAAATTATATCCAGGGCCTCGCCGGGTACAGCCCTCGGCTGTCACCTTTGGGGCTGCCGTTGCCAAGCCGAGAGGGACAACTATCCCTACCAATCTGCGGAGGAGTGTTAGGGTTTAGGCTTTAGAGGTTTAGGGTTTAGGGGTTTAGGGTTTAGGGTTTCTTGTCAAGGAGCTTAGTTGTTCAAGTTACCAACACAAGGAAAGCACACTGTCTACTTGGTTTAGGATTTGCGTCTTAGCGGCTCTGGATCAGGATTCCGAGTTTTGGAAATGTGTTTAGGATTTAAAGCTTTGCGGAGTTCGTGGCAGCAATACCCCGAACTCAACCGTCTTGTCGAAGTATGTCTGCCAACATGCCCTAGGCTTTACAGATCTAGGCGGGTTTGGGATTCGGGTTTCGAATTTTACGGCTTCTTACACGCACTCTTCCGCAGATACCCAAGCTTTGTAATCATATCGTCTCAGCCGGCTTTTAAACTTCAAACTCTTGTTGAACCCCATCCCCACTACTCAAGTTGTTGGTGCTACGAGTACATCTTGAATTTTCGTTCATTTTCCTGATATCAAAGAGCCTCCCTCTCCGATCCAGGACTTTCAGCAAAGCCACCCTTCTGTGCCCCTTGGTCTGAAGATTGGTGTCAACAAAGTAGCTGAGTGAGTAATATAGGGCCTTCATAATTACCTATATTATTTTGGGGGGTCCTTATTGTAATTATAGCATAATGGGGCCCCAAAACCCTATTCTAATTAGTAAGGCCACTCCATTAACCGACCCTTTCGACTCCAAGCTTTTCGGGTCTTTATATCCCCAAACCGAACAACCGAAAGCAGAAAGCCCTAAAGCCCAAACCCTGAGAGGCCTGACTCTATCACCAAAAACCCACTTACACCCTAAACCACCATAGGATTGAGCCTTTCTATAGACCTTAAAAGGTACGTTCCTCGTCATCAGGACCCTCACGGCATTTCAAGACTCCTCTAGTTCCTGGGCAACATAGGGGTTTTGAAAAATGAGCATGTCCTTTTGGTCGAATCTAGTTGCGCCCCTCTCACCGAACCCCTACACCCGAAAATCCAAGAGAGAAGCCTGCGAAGTTGGGGACAATGATTCTGCAACAATCCTTCCAAGGCAAGAGCTTGGAAAGAGCAACCCGGAGTTTCGGAAAAATGTCCTGGTCCTACACTCCTCTAACTCCTGGGAACACATCCCTTCGTGTTGCGTAGCCAGTCTCCCAAGCATGTGCCTCGATCCCAGGGCCCAAAAATACAAGCAAAAAGCAAGCGACATCCCACCTTTGACGTATGTGGGCCTGTGAGGGCATCCCAGGAAACGCCATGAGATCCTCATGTTGGCGCTTCAACATGATCCTCGATTGCAAAGCCTCACAAGACTTCCCCAGAGGCTGGAACTCCGACAATCCCCAAAACCCAAAGCCCTGAAACCCTGAAACCAAAGGGCTCTGAAGCCGGAAACCTTGGGCACAAGAGGCGCCTCCTGTCCCGGTGGCGCCGGCGAGAGGGTGCTGAGCCCGTGGACGTCTATGCTGCCACACGCATGTAATATAGAGAAGCGATTTCTGGATGTCTTCATACAGTTACTGCATGCATCCATGCATGCTGCTTGGTTTGCAGGTTCGGGTTCTAGGACATCTGAGAGTTGTTCCTGCTTCGCATGCTTTCAAGCTTTCTGTCATCACACTGGGCCGGGATGAGTTGAAAGCTTCTTCGCATGCGGAAGCTTCCACAGGGATTCCTCGATACTCCAGAACGGCTAGATCAGAACTATAACTCCACTGGCGGCATTGTTGCAAGATTTGGAGGTTCGGATTGCGAGGACGGCTTTGCATCTTGAGTCCTTAGCATCCTGTTGAGCAGGCTGCTCATGACAGCATCGCGCCCTGCAGGCTTCTTCACCTCTGGGATACCGAACACGTGGCCTGGCTATTACGAAGCGGCAACATCTCCTCACAGTTCCTATACGAGTAGATTAGGATATGCCCCAAAAATCCTTATCCTAAAGATCCCTACATCAAACCCTACATGCTGCAGCAGTCCATACGCCACCACTTTGTGCCCTTAACCCCGACCTGCAACTGAGCTGGCTTTTTACAAGCGGCTGCATGCCTGGACTATCGTTTGATCTTGATGAAGCTAGCCGGTCTTGATTGCAGTTGTTCAGGCATGCTCGGAGGCCCCAAGCTGTCAGGAGCCGAAAACGCGGCGCGCCCTGACTTCTTGGAGACTGAAAGATCCGAAATGTATCTAAGCGTGGCGTGATGAAGGATCGGTATATCAGGAATGCTACTCCTAAAAGCTAAGCCTCAAACTTAAACCGTCTTTTCTGAAGCTCCCTACATCCCACCCAAAGAGGTGCCAAGCTGGCGGTGGGACCTTCCCGTGGAGGGGCGCCGGTGATCGGTCTTTTTGCCAGAGGCACTCCCCCAGATTACAGTCGTTCGGACTTTTGGCTTTTAGGGGAGTTCGGCTAGAGAGTTGCAAAACGGTCTTTGGCAAGGCTTTCCGCAGTATTTTCTCGGGGCTATTGACAGGCGTCGTCTATCGGAACATGCTTCATGGTCTTTGGGGAATGTACGAAATTGTTTTAACGGACTTCTTAAATTGTCTTCATAGGGGCGTCTTTGCTCCAACCCGGAGACCAATAGTCCCATAGTCCGAAACACAGAGGCTCGGCAATGAGCGACCCTCAACCAGGGAGATAGAGGGTCTGGGAATACGTGACGGAAGCGTCGAAGCTTCAGTGCGTCAGGCTTCTGATCTCGGGTTCTAACTTAAGGACGACATGTACCGCAAAAGGGTTTAAGGTTCAACGACCCTTACTTTTAGATTCTATCATATCCTAATCTAAATACTAAACCAGGGTCAAGGATTGATGGCTCCAGCTTCGAGGCTTCAGGGTGTAATATAGGGGCCTTATCAATCACTTCCACTATTTTCGGGGTTCCTTGATATATTTATAGTACAACATACCCCGAAACCCTACATTTGGGGCTCTTATTTCTGATGCCCTGGGGCTTGAGTTCAAGGTTAGGATTCAAGGGATGAGACTGGGTGCTTGGGGTTCAGGGTGCTATCAGTGCCGGCACAACTTCGATTGAAGCTAAAGTCCTGCTATCTACGTAGCTTCTTCTCTGAAGACGTCTGAATTCCCAGCCCTAGACTGCTCAAAACTTAAGCCCCACGCGCACTGCAAGAGAAGCTGTATTCCAGATACCTCGCTACCAGGCCTCTTGTGGTAGCTGCAACCAGCGTCCTGACTCAATGCAGGCGTCGTTTGTTCCAGCAGCGGCTCCTAGATTCCTAGATGCCCTTGCCCTCCACGTGTTTTCTTCCGGGTTACGCTACACCGACCCCCAAACCCGAAACGTAAGTGCTCTTTTTCAGCACAGAGCTCCGTTCTCGAATGTGGGTACCTGATTGAGGACAACCCTTGACCTGAGTCCCGAGTATGAATGAATCCATCTGAACAGCCATCTCGAGAAGCTAAGTCTTAATCAGCTTCCCAGATTGCACCCTAAGCTTCCTAAACTGCTACCCTACAACCCTGAACCCTATGAGCCTAAACCTCTGAACCTCCACAGTTTCAGTTCTCTTCCTAGAACCCAAAACCTTCTTCCGCTTATTCGGGCCCCACCCAGATCCCTATACTACGTCCCTTGGAGGAAACTAGAAATCCCTCCATCGACTTGCGTCCAGGTACCTTCGAGGTGGCGAGGTGGTCGAGGGGTTTCAAGGCTTTTGGTATATCCTTTGGAGATTGATGAAAACGCGAACAACAGCAAAAAAAATATCATCATAATCACAACCGCAACAATAGTAATGGCAACACTTTTCATAAGGGCCGGGGATTTGATTAGTCAGGGCTTTACATTAACTTGTTTAATCAGCGCTCGATCCAAGGAAGATCCCACTGTCAAAGGTCTAACCCGAGTCCTCTGAATTAGGGTCCCTTTGAGGGTCCTTTTTTATAAGGGTGCCGTACTATATCTGGGACCTAAGAAGGGATCCTCATTTAGAGAACTACCCATACGGCTCATAGCTTCTCAGACAGAAGCGGCCTTAAAAATGCTCAGGACTTAGATGGATTGCACGATGCTTTTGACAGTTTCTGCTGCAGTTGCTGCGTGATTTCTGGAGGGTTGCACTGCTTCTTTCTGCTTCTGGGATGCAGAGACATGCAGAATGCACACTCAAAACACTGAACCACCACACTCTGACCTTGTGCGTGTACCTCGCATATCGCGTACAGGGCGCGGATCTTACGCTGGCAAGCTGTGTTGTGAGCTTGGCAGAGATATTGTAGACCTTTGATTCAGAAACCCCTAAACCCTTCGGCAAGCGCCAAAATTCTAAAATGACACATAGCGACCCTTATTGCAGGAGAGGGTGTATTAATCAGGGGTTTACATGTTGCCATGGAAACTTAGCTTCGCGGCAGGTCAGAGTAGAAATCAAACCCCACAGAATCCGACGTGATCGGTCCTAAGTCCCGAAGCCTGAGTATCCTGCTGCCCACCTCAGTAAGAAGATGTAAGAAGAGTAACGACAATGCACAATGGCAGCGACTATGATAATATTACAGCAGTTAAAGGGGAGTAGGACCGGGATCCTGATATAAAGGCCCTTAACGTCGGGGAGTTCATTCATCGGGGGTTTTAAAGATATGAGCTTCACAGAGTAGTACCTTTATACGAAGCCCAGATATCCGCAGGTGCCGCGGATGCGCCGTGTTTCACCCCGCCATCGACTCCTTGATGCAAGACTTTGACACTGGCGGGCTTGTCAGAACACTTATAAGGATGATATAGGGGTCGGAGGCAATTATGATACACCCCTTATGGTCGCCGTATAACCTTCCCACCCCGAACCCCTGTTCTAATGTTTACAGCGCCTGAATTGTCTTGTTTGGGGATCCTGTTTGAGTTGGACCCCTATTGCTCGGGGTCCATATTGGGATCCCTTATGTGCTTAAACTCCTCGGCCACACAGGCCGGACAACAGGGCATCTACGTTAAGGGATTCAGGGTCAGGGGTTTCAACAAAGCCATACATCACTTCTGGCGCAGCAAGCGAAGTTCGAGCCCTCGCGCTCGAGTGCAAGGACAACTCCTTGAACCTTTGAGCTTCAAAATTTAAGCCCCAGACCCGACAGCTTAAATATGAACATTCCTCTCATCTTCCATGGTGTCCTTCTCATGAACCAGGCTTGCATGCAGAACATCCTATCAAAGCCCGAAAGAACCCAACAGCACCTCAGACATCCTCGATGGAACGTTCTGAAAAAACGTTAACCCTCAGAGACCCTGTCCCACCCCAAACCCTACACCACCGTCTTCCCCTAACCCCTAAACCCTTAAACCCTAAAACCCTAAACTTTAAACCCAAAACCCCTAAACCCCTAAACCCCAAACCTAAACCCTAAACCCTAAAGCCCGAAACCCCAAACCCTAAACCCTAAACCCTAAAGCCACTTCACTTTAAGGATCGGGCCCTGGGTGTGCTGGAAGCTGCCCTGGCGGCGCTGCCTGGCGCCCGGAGCCCGGAGTCGATCCAGGGAGCTCCGTTTTCCAACGCCCAACGGAGACCCGACTGCCCCAGACCCCCGGAAGGATCTGAAACCCCCAACTCAAAGCCCTAAACCCTAAACCCTAAACCCTAAACCCTAAACCTCAGCCTCCAAAGGTGCTGCCCTTCGACCACGCCAAGCCCGAGAGTTGGCGAGCCTCCGCGCCAAGTGGGCTTGAGGATTTAGGGCTCAAAGGTACTTAGGGGATCACGGGACTTAGTAAGTAAGATTATAAGTACCTGAATTAGGGTTATAAGTAGATATAACTATAGTTACCTTACTTATAACCCTACTTACTAAGTCCCCTGATCCTCTAAGTAGGGCACCCTCAGGGGTTTAGGGCCTGCGTCTTCCCCTTGGTAAACGGTTTAGGGTTTAGGGTCTAGGCTAATGGAGATGTAAGGGCTTGTAGTTTGGGGTTTAGTGTGCAGCATTACGGCTCTAAGGCAATGTAACGGCCGTCGTAGTTTATGAAACTATCCTTTGGGGCTCCTCATGATCACCCTGATTCGATGCATCCTACTTGCAAATCTAGGTAGAGCCTACTTGCCAACTCTGGTCGAGGTCAGGGGCTTGAGGCTTATGATCTTTGGCACAACATGAGAGGTTCAATGATGCCTGCTTGAGAGTGCGGCTAACGGGAGTCCCAGAGCATGCGACTCGTACCCTTTCGTGTACAGGAACCTCAGCACCTGGCACCACTGGTCTTCACAGTTCGTTGAAAACCTCAAATCGAACATAGCAAAACATGCCCCCAAAGCACCAGTCTGTCCTTCGCGAGACTTCAAGCCTTCAAACTCTCTCAAAGCAGCCCCCCACCGAAAGTGCCCCGTCCTCTCCCGACCGAGGAGTAACTGCGCCGGCCCTGCGGTATGTGGAGCTCACAGCTGAGCGGCAGACAGGCCTTGGGCTTGCAGTCTGGAAAGCAACACCTTTTGCTGTGGGTGCATCGCACATTTCAGCGATGACGAGTAGAGCCGTGATCGCTTAGGAGCTACCTTGAATAGTTTGCAAGATAAAAGTGTTGCAGCTAGTTGAAACAAGCTCGGGACACCCAAAACCCTAAACCCGAAAGCCTCCATCGGAAAGGCTTGGTACAACTCGTGCTTCTGTGGAACGGCGAGCGTGGGTCGCCGGCACCAGCGCTGGAGCTTTCATCAAGCTTGGGCAAGTTAAGAAAGATGTGAAAATGATAACATAGGGGCTTACATGATTGCCAGTACTATTTTTGGGGTTCCTTGTTTTGATTAGAGTATAATATACCCCCAAACCCTCTTCTAATTATTCAGGCCTCTACATTACCCCGTTAGAACACGTTGTGTTAGCTCCATGGAGATTTCCGCGTTCCGACTGTTCAAACTTGCTGGCATCAGACTTGCGAGACATCACCTTACTGGGTTGGTGATTTCCAGAATCTGAAACTTCCGGGTTGGGGATTTTGAGTCTTAGGGTCTTCAGGGGCTCCGAAGCACCGGATTCAGGAGGAGCTGATCGAGAAGCTTTGGCCTCTCGAGGCCACGGAGAGCGAAGACTGTCGTCATCTCAGTTGTTCAGAACCTCCAAGCCCAGGCCGTTAAGGAAGGTTCTTGGCAATATGATGGCTTAGTAGACAATAGAGGGAAGTGTAGTAGTGGAACATGACTCAATTTAATATTACTCATCCCTGCAGAATTTGCAACAGCATGGTAGCCTGTCGGGCGAATTGTCAGAACTGCACTGAGCTGACCTACTTTGTAATCGAGATACAGCAACTAAATGCTGCTGCAGCAGGATTTTCATTCAAGTAAGGAGTTGGCTATATTGAAGCTTGGGGATACCGAAAAAAGCCCAACGAAATTAAGAGTAGCAGTTCTACTCATGTGCTATATATAGCGTAGCAGTGCCACAAGTATATAAGACAAATGAGTGCAGCTTCAGGGGTTGAGGCTGCATTTTAGGTTTGGGGTTTAGGGTTTAGGTTGTTGTGTTTGGAGTGGAGGTGGGTTGAAGCCTTGTAGGAGGCAGAGGTTCGGTCTGACTTTCGAGGTTCGTTTCCCGGTTCGCCGGCTTTGAGTCTTCGCTGTTCGGCATGCATGCAAGCGATCTGCAGTTTTGCTTGCGGACTCGGTGGTTTGGGATGAACCAAAGGTTGTGTGAACGGGTTGGTTGGCCTGCCCTTGAAGCGATTTTGAAGACGTTCATGGCTCCCGGCAGTTGAGCAAGATGTTTCTTGGGTGATTCCATACTTTTCGTACACAGCGAAGCCTAAGCGTTACATTGTGAAGTATGGTCTTTGGGGCCAGAGCTCTCTCCAAAAGCTTCCTTTTTCGCAAATGGAAGCAAGCTTCAAACTCACAACGGGCCCCTGTACAGGGCTGAGGATTCTGGTATATTCCGCGTTGGATCGCAGCGAAGTCGAAGATGGACGATAAAGCCGCTTGCACCCGAACAGCCCCGTCAGCCGAAACCCGAAGCTCAGCCTTCGAACGCACCCTAATGTAGGGTCTAAATGATTACCCATACTATTTTGGCGGGTTCCTGGCTATGCGTATAGTATATACCCCCAAAGCCCTATTCTATATATTAAGGTCACTACACTACGCCTGCAATCCGAAGCACCGAGGGCACTCCATTTTGGTGCATTGGCGTGCTCCAGACCCGAGCCTTCAGCGGGACCGGGATACAGGGCGGTGCAAGGCTGAGGCATCTAAGGGTTTAGGGTCAAAGCACCTAATGTAGGGGCCTTAATAACTACCTATACTGTTTTAGGGGTTCCTTAGTGTATTTATGGTAGAATGCCCCCAAACCCTATTCTAATTATTCAGGCCCCTATACTACGGGTTTAGGGTCAAGGCACCGAACGGTATGGCAGCTTTTTGAAATGTAGGAAGCTTATGTGAAGGATTCTGAGATCTCACCTCAAGTCGAACTCCTGTAATAGTTAAGGACATTCCGTACATTTCCCAGAGTCTGTTTGCAATCATATGTTCTATTCATAGTCCAATCTTGGATCAAGCTCGTACTGACGGCGATGGTCACGAAGAGCGAGTGCCTCAACAGGAAATGCGTTCGAAGCGACCAGATGCCTGGCAGCAGTGTCGGCCACGGACACGGAGAGGACAGTAGCTTTATGAAGTTGCGTTTGGGGTCAAAGCTTTAGGATTGAGGCTTGAGGGCATTTAGTTTCCTTAGGGTTCTTTCAGAAGCTTGTGACAAAGCCTCCGGGACAAGTATGCTAAAGGAAAAAGGGAGGGACCTCCGCTTAATGCGGGCGCTTGCAAAGAACGATCCAAACAGCTTCTCGGTTGGTCGGCAGGAATGTTGGTTGCCACCGTGCGCGAAGTGCTGGATGGACTGCCCTTCGTTTTCGGAGCACAGAGCTTCCAGCAGGCCGAGATCGGAGCCCTCCGAACCGGCTTTCATCAGGAGGGCTCCCAGATTCCGGGAAGCTTTCTTTGGAATGGGGATGTCGTCCGAATGCACCAGGTGCCGGGACGCCTTAGGACTCAGGATGCTAATTAAAGGTGTAAGGGTGATTAAGTTTACAGGCAGGTATGCCAGACTGTGTCAGAGCTGCACATGAGAAACGAGCAAGTGCCGTCAAGTAGTCAAAGTTACCCTAGAATTGAAAGGCAAATATGGGCGTCTACGAGCAGATCCTGCGAGACATGAAGGCCAGGGGCCTTCTGTTGAAATCCGCCCCCGGCTCACCCAGAGGCCCTCCACCCTGAAACGGAAGTTCCGAACCTCAGCTCAGCTCGAGTCGGAAGGGGATGTTCTTGGCATGTTCGCAGCTGGGACTTCTACGTAAACACTACAATTCGGATCTTTGGCCCTGCCCTGGACGCCCAAAGATCAAGTAATGTAGGGGCCTTATAAGAATTAGAATAGGGTTTCGAGGGTTACTATAATTATAGTATAATACACCCACGAAACCCTATTCTAATTACTAAGTCCCCTACAGTAATGCTTCCCAAAGCAGGCCGCTCTGCAAAGTGAGATCTCGGCTTTCCTCGGCAGCGAGGCTCGACCCTCGATCTTGGGGATGGAAAGCGAGGATCATGGGACTTAGTAAGTAGGGATATAAGTAAGGTAACTATGGTTATATCTAC
>CAJNDV010021347.1:1174-13879 GCA_905221635.1 Symbiodinium sp. CCMP2456
AAACCCCTAAATCCCTAAACACCTGAACCCCTAACCCCTAAACCCCTAAACCCTAAACCCTAAACCATGCTTTACATCCCGAGCTCCGAACATCTCCGAACCCTGACCAATATCCTAGGACCCTACACCCTACACCAAAGCCCAAAAGCCTAAATGGAGCCCTAAACCCTAAACCCTTAAGCCTTGTACAAACCGTTTGAAGACCCGATTCCGAGACCCGGGACCTATGCGCTGAATCCCGCCCACAGCCTTTAATATAGGGCCCTTAATACTTATGGAATAGGGTTTTTGGGTATACTGCACTATAAATATGATGAGCAGTCCCCCAAAATAGTACAGGTAATCATTTAGGCCCCTGTCTTAACTCAGCATTCAGCTGAAACCCCATCCTTCAACTCTTCGAAAGAACCCTTTCCAAACATTTTGAAAACACCAGTAAATAACAACGTTACAACCCTGGTATGGTTTAGGGTTTAGGGTTTAGGGTTTAGGGTTTAGGGTTTAGGGTGTAGAGCCATGATGAGGAAAAGGCTTACCATGTCCTATAAACCCTTCGATCCATTGCAAGGACATCTGATGATGCCTGTACAACCACCTACAAACCTCTGTAAGGCTCTATCTGGGTTGTAGTTTTGGGGCCCTGAAAAGTATTTATGAATAGGTACCTCTATAGAAACCATAAGGGAAATTTTAAAGTTTCCCAAATTGCCACCTAGCTATGTACCTTATGAAGCTACTGTCGGAGGCGAGTAAAGCTCGAAGGCTTGAGTTGCTGTTTCTCAAATAATAGGGCGCAGAGAAGAAGGGTGATGACATCCAGGTGATGTTGGCGAGCCAGATGTTGATGATGATGATGATGATGATGAGGGTGGTGCTGATGATGATGCTGATGATGATGATGATGATGATGATGATGATGATGACGGTGGTGCTGATGATGATGATGATTATGGTGATTCCGATGGTGCTTCCACAGCAAACTAAACCCTTAACTGTGAAGCCAAGGTCTGAAAGCCCTCATCCGCTGAACCCCGAAGCCACAATAGACAGCGAGACTTACACCCCACAAACCCAACATCACAAACCCTACATAGCCCTATTCTGACTAGTTTAAGAACCGGGGTCTGCGTCGGTGGCACTGTCGGCATCGAACTCGGAAGCTACGGTCGACGTGCGCCTTTGAAGAGGCCGTGAACCCAACCTACTCCTGTTAAGGGGCTCGCCTTAACCCAGAGAGCTAATTGTCCTGCAGTTAAGGGGTATACCCTTTTGACGTAACGTATATCCCTTACTTCAAGTGTACTGGGCTCGCTGGGAACCCTAAACCTGGAACCCTGAACCCTAAACCCTAAAAAATAGGGTAGAAAAACAGAATCCAATCCTCCAATCCGTTGGGGAGACGAAGAAAGCTGTGCCACAAAATATTGGAAACTATTCACCTTATTGGAAACTATTCAGGCTCCAACACTACCAGCAATACACCTTGAATGAAGTGTGCACTGCAGCTTGCATGGAACCCATATTGCAGAACCTGTCTACCCAAAGGCCCCATAGTCCTTCCCTTTTTTGGGGATTACCTTATAGGATTCTAAATATGAGCCCCAAAAAGGAACTGCTATGGGCCCTATGGGTAAAACCAAACCTGGCTTAGACTAGGCAAAGGAAAGGCAGTGGTTGCTGTAAGACCTGTACAGGGAGGGCTAAAACTCTTGCCATCTCAAGATTGCTTGCGCTTTTAGGGTTTGGGAAAAAAAAAGGTTGGCTAGGGTTTTCCGAAGGGCGTCAAAAGAGTGTGGTTGGGTTTTGTAAGAGTGGTAGTTGCCATGGGCTGTGGCGCTTTGATAGGCTTCAGAAACGGGTTGGGATGTTTTCGAGGCTTCCTAGGGAGGGAGAGCATCTATGATCTTCTCCGCCCTAAACCCTAAACCCTAAACCCTAAACCCCTAAACCCCTAAACCCAAAACCCTAAACTCCTAAACCCGGAACCCTAAACCCCTAAGCTTCTTCGCGAAGTGCGTGTCAACAGAGGCCTTTGCTCTTCTGCGGAGCGGCCAAGCGCTCGTCCAATCTCCGTCCGTCCCGCGATTGTGTGGGGGCCTTAATAATTAGAATAGGGCTTGGTGCTTTAGGGTTTAGGGTTTTGGGTTTTGGGTTTAGGGTTTAGGGTTTAGAATAGGGTTGTGGGGGGTTCCTTATAAGTACAGTCAAATTTACCACCAAACCCTATTCTAATTATCTAGGCCCCCTTTCTTAGCCTCTGCCTCACAGCGTGCCTTGTACTCGATGGCCTTGGTGTGAGCTTCGTGGGCAGCGATTTGAGCACAAACCGCATGCACTCCACCGCTTCACAGAAGTTACAGTACAACCGTCCTACTCACTCTCTGAGACTCCAATATCCCTTAATTAAGGAATATACTTTAAATTATACTAGGATCCTCAATATGTTTTGACGTGTATTCCTTAATTAAGGGATATGGGAGTCTCTGGGCTAGCCATGTGACCTCGCCTGCCTTCGCCTTTAAATCCACCTTCTAGACGGACCTCGAGCCAGGAGTCATGCCCTAAGGGTCCGTGTGCCCAAATAGTAGAACATTGGTCCTAAAGCACCTACCTTAAACTACCAAACCCTACTGTTTTGTAGGTTTTTATTATAAACCCTAATATGGAATTTATAGGGACCCTACAAAAAAAGTAGGTTTTGGTAGGTTAAGGTATATAGGGACTACATTCAGGCCAAAGTATATACTATTTGGGCACATGGACCCTTAGGGATGTGCTTTGGGAGCAGCATGTCTCAGGAATGAAACCCCAAGCCTCTTTACGAAGCGAAATTCCAGACCCCCTTAACTCAGCAGACCTCCATCTGCCAATGCCACTCGCACTTAAAGGATCACGGGACGTAGTAAGTACTTCTATCATATGTATATATATATATATATATATGCATATATGTATATATATATATATGTATATATATGTATCATAAATTTATATATATATATATACTTATATGATATATATATATATATATATGTATATGTATGTACACATGTATGTAAGTAAGTAAGTAAGTAAGTAAGTAAGTAAGTAAGTAAGTAAGTGAGTAAGTAAGGTAGCTCTACACATAGCCCCACAGCACCAAACCCTTTGCATACTAGCTCCTGAGACCCTCTGAGTAATCACAGCCCCAGGGCAAACCGTCCCAGAGTTACTCCGCGCGGGGCCCGTCGGCTCCTTATTCGCTTTGCGGCTTAAGTTTAGGATTCAGGGCTTGCGAAATGTACCAAGTGTAGGCGTGAAACTTGTAGGGTCTAGAGATGCAGGTTCATGAACTCCTCCAATCACATAAAACAACCCATGCCGGCCCGGTTTAAGAACAACTTATAACAATTTATGAATTAGGGTTTAGGGTGAACCCAACGAACCCCTTACAAGCTCTTGGAACCCAGAGACTCCAATATCCCTTAATTAAGGAATATACCTTAAATTATAGTAGGATCCCTAATATGATTTAAGGTATATTCCTTAATTAAGGGGTATCGGAGTCTCTGGGAATCTTTAAAAGTCGGGGTGCCCTGCCTAGCATGCGGCGCATCGACGGAACTGCTCTGCTCGGACGGAGGATCCTCAACCTGCAATCCGAAACAGCCGGGCTCGCCTTAAAAGTGAAGGGGGGGTTTAGGGTTTAGGGTTTAGGGGTTAGGGGGCCCTACGCCCTCAAAACTGCTCAGAACCCTACACCTTCGTCGTTGTTGTCGTTGTTGCTGCTGCAGCGGAGATTTTCGGAAGGACGAGTTAGGTATTCGCAGGTTCAAGAGAGGAAGTCCCGACAGACAACAGCTAACGCGGCTTGGGGTTGTTGTACGGGTTGTATGTGGCTGACATGGCTGCATAAAGCTGTATGTAGGTTTTCCGATCGGCTTAGGGTTTCTACCAGAATATCAGCTCGCGATTGTATGATTCGCATCAAGGTATGCACATGCTTATGCATGTTCATGTTTCTAACCATGCGTCTACCAAACATGTAAATAAATACATAAATACGTACATACATACATACATACATACATACATACATACAGACATACATACATACATACAGACATACATACGTACCGTACCGTACCGTACCGTACCGTACCGTACCGTACCGTACCATACCATACCATACCATACCATACCATACCATACCATACCATACGTACATGCATGCATATGTGTATACATAAATGCACGGATGTATGTATGCATGCATGCATGTACATATGTCGTATGTGGTAATATATCACACTGTAGTAAAAGGTAGCAAACTAGAATGACATATGCTGTAACAACTGCCTTACGCCACATTAATTGAATTGTATTATAATGGGTTCTTTCTGCTAAAACAAGTTCTATTGACAATAAAAACTTGTACTACGCTACCTTACATTAAACTATGATATATGACATGCTCTGATCTGACATCAACTTGTATTTCATTTTTATATTGTATACTGTATGCGGCTATATAATACTCTCTACACTACGTATCATCTCAATGTGTCAGACACTGACAAAGACACGACCGACCGACAGTCTTGGAACTAAACAAGAGCCAGCACAAAGCCTCCTAGGCTTTACCGACCAGGGTATACCGGTTTCGGGATTAGGCGGCATAGGGTTTGGGGTTTAGGTTTAGGGATTGGGGTGTAACGGTTTAGGGCTTGAAGGGTTTACTTGTCTAGGGCTTAGGGATGGAATTATGGGTGCAACGGTTTAGGCTTTGGAGAGTTTAGTTTAGGGTTTATAGATCAGGTCTTATAAGGTCTAGCGTTTAGGGCTGTCCAGAAGCTGCGGCGGCAATCCTCAACCCTTAACCCTTGCAGTTTAAACCACCTTAAGGCCCAACACTCCTTAACCCTAAGGCTTAGAACCTTATACTTCAAGCCCCCAAACATTATAAACTGGAGCCTGAACCCCTGAACCTTAAACCTGAAAGCCGCAGAGGCATCGGGTGTCTTGGACCCCACCCCCTCCCGCAGATTTTCCTTCCCCCGGCCCCCCTCCTTTTCCGACAGTTTTCTGCGCCCCCCCCTCCCCCCCTTGCACCCCCTTCACCCGACCCTTCTGTTTCGGCAATCCACGAAACACAGTGGGACAGTGTTGCTCCGTCAAAAATGACTCAGGTACTGGTACTGCTTCTAACCAGTCAAACTTCTTGGCCCGCATGGGCTATCCCAACAGTTAAACATACACAACCAGCATGAATCCAACACGTAATCCCCACCACCCAATCCGTGCAGCCCGAAACTAGCACCCGCTTCGGGGGTTCAATTTCGACACTCAGTCCCTGAGCTGAAGACTCAGAGACACAAGCTCCGTGAAAGCCTGCAGCTGCCTTCCCCTAAAGGTCCGTGTACCCAAGTAGTATATACTTCGGCCTGAAAGTAATCACCATATTAGGGCAGTTCTCTACATTAGGGTCCCTTTGGGGATCCCTTTCATAAGGGTGCCGTACTATGTTGGGGACCTACAAAGGACCCGAATACACCTTTCGGTACTTTGGGGCCAAAGTATTTTCTACTTGGGTACATGGACCCTTAGGGTTCTTGAAGGGTGCTACTGGGCATCTAGATGGAACTGACTTTATGGGTAAGTTATAACTGACAGCTAAATCCCCTAAACCATCCCAATCCCTACAAAGCCGAAGCCCTAAAGCCTAAACTCGAACAGAACAGGACAGTGTCAACCCTAAACCCCTAACCCCTAACCTCGAAAAAACCTACCTGTAGACCCAAACTCTACAGAACATGCTTGTTGTCACCCCCTTATTCAGTAGCGCCTAACCCTTCAAACAGTAGCTTTTCCGATCCACATGTCGCAAACCGTAAGCAGGCACCTGATCAGGTCCGGTGAGCGGCATCGAAGGCAAATCGGAAATTGTCAAGTCTGAGCCCTGGTGTCTGGCTTTCGTTCAGTGCGCTGGATCTTGTAGTTCAAGGCCCCATAGTAGTTCCTTCTTGGGGTTCATCTTTAGAATCTTATAAGGTAATCCCTAGAAGGAACTACTATGGGGCGTATGGGTAGTGTTCAGGGTTGTATAGCTTTGGGAGGTTTCAGGTTCAGGGTATAAGCGCTTAGGGTTTCGGGTGAGGGGGGTTGGGATTTGGGCTTGCGGTTTTAGAGTCCGGGTTATAAGGAGTTTACAAAAGCTTGTATATGGTTAACCCTAAACCCTGAACCTACTAGTTTAAGGAGTCTTCTAAGGCTTCTAAGGTTGTGCAAAGTTTGTTCTGCTTGGGGGTTTCGGGTTTGCTGGCCCTGGCCCCTAAACCCAAAACCCTAAACCTTGGCGTCGGTTTGTCAAGTAAACTAGAAGCCAGAAGGCTTGAATACCCTTATCCCACAAGCTACTGTCTTAAGAGTTCTACCCTCTAATTAAGGGGTCATAACCTACTATTTTGTAGGCTTTGGGGTCACTCCGAGGCAAAGTAAACAGAATCCCGCACTGATCATCCCAACATCATTCCAAGTGTTTGGGGTGCGCTGATTGGATGTAGATGTTTCGGGGATTTAGGATTGACTGGCTGGAATTAGGTTTTTCTGTGAACACATTTCTACGTGGTACATCAGAAGGGCCTAATAAACCCTAAACCAGCCCAAAACCCTCAACCCTAATCCGCGAAGTGCGGTGATGATGCAAACAGGCGGTATGCGCTGAAGCACAGCCCCCGAATCAATGCCGACATCAACGGCGCTTGGAAAGATGACCTTGAAGAAACCGACATTTCCGGCACCTCTGAGCTCCAAAATCACAATCTCGCTGTGATGGTCGTGAAGGCAGATCTATTTCGTGCTAGGAAACCGAATCCGCCAGCATCATATCATCACGACGGCTGCAGACTAGCGGCGTTCACACGTAATCCGTCACATTATCTTGATGTCACTATAGTAGCTGCCACAAGATCCCTTTTATGGGGGCAGCAACCAAGGCCAGAGGGAACCCTTCCGCCTCGGATTCCCTAGTTTAGGGGCCTTACTAATTGGAATAAGGTTTTGGGGTATATAATACTACACTTATAATAAGGAGCCCCCCAAATAGCATTGGTGATTATTTCGGCCCCTACATGACCCTAATTTCTCCAACCCCTGCCAAGCTTAACCCTAAACCCTAAACCCTAAACCCTAAACCCTAAACCATTCTCCAACCCCTGCCAAGCTTGAATAAAGATCGAGGTTCAAGCTTCCAGGAGGCGCTGTTTAGAAACTCTTGAGCCAGGTTTAGGGTTTAGGGTTTAGGGTTTAGGGTTTAGGGTTTAGGGTTTGGGGTTTTGGGGTCTCCCTAGGTACCTGCACTTAGGGGCTGAGGACCCTAGCCCAAAGAAGGTTGACCTTTCAATTATGGTAGGATTATTCGGTTAAGGTTTAGGGTTTAGGGTTTAGGGTTTAGGGTTTAGGGTTAGGGTTTAGGGTTTTATTATAAGCCCCAAAAAGTTTAAAGGTTATCTACTCAGCTACTAGGTTCAATACAGGCCTTGCCTCACCGTCGGTTCGAAATCAGGGTACTTGCAGTGGGGATCTGCGACGGGCTTCGCGCAAGACGCCCTAAATCCTCTCAGACCCGAGACCCTGAATCCTAAACCCTGAACCCCTAAACCCCTAAACCCTAAACCCTAAACCCTAATTCCTGAACCCTGAATCCCTTACAACCCTGAACCCCTGAAGCCCCAGAAATCCCCTGGCACCTGATTCGGTCCGGGGAGTGGTATCGAAGGAGCAAGCTCAACTTCCTGGCCCCGGCATCAGACCCTGTTGAATGCGGTTTCTCGGGCCTTGTTTTGGGGCGCTAGGGAAAGGATTAGGGTTTAGGGTGTAGGGTGCCCTAAACCCTAAACCCTAAACCCTAAACCCTAAACCCTAAACCCTAAACCCAAAACCCTAAACAACTACCCTCTAATAAACCCTAAATACCCACTATTAAAAACCATAAGGGCTCCATTCACGGGTACTTGGGGGGTGCTGGTAGGGTGTAGGGTTTAGGCTTTATGTTCCAGGTACCTAAACCTGAACACCTTGATCCCTTAGCCTTAGCCCTTGAACCTCTACTGAGCCCCTAAACCCCAAGCGCTGAACACCCCGAACCCTAAATCCCAAGCCCTCAACCCTGAACCCTAAACCCCAAGCCCTCAACCCTGAACCCTAAACCCCAAGCCCTAAACCCCAAACCCTCAACACCAAGCCCTAAACCCGGAACCCTAAACCCCAAGCCCTGAACCCTGAACCCTCAACCCCATGCCCTCAACCCTAAACCCTAAACCCCACACCCTGAACCCTAAACGCCTAAAACCCCCCAAACCCGACTGCTTCTGGCTTAGGGCTCCACTAGGATGTTCCAAGGCTCTAGTCTTCTTGCACGGTTGAGGGTTTAGGGTTCTCCAAAAGCCCTTAATTAACCCTAAGGGTCCATGTACCGAAAAGGTATATACTTTGGCCTTCATGTAGTCCCTATATGGGTACTCTAGGGCCAATGTTCTACTATTTAGGTACATGGACCCTTAGGGTAAGGAATAGACTTTAAATTATAAATAGGAACCCTATAAGCCCTAAACCCCTAAGGAACACAGAACTAAGGAATATTCTTTAAAGTATACATGGGAACCCTATAAGCCCTAAACCCCATAAGGTATATTCCTTACCCTAAACCCTAAACCCTAAACCCTAAACCCTAAACCCTAAACCCTAAACCCTAAGTTATGGAGTGTGGCGGCGTAGACCCCAAAGGCAGGCCCAGAGGGTCGGAAACGTAGATCCCCTCTGGGGTTTAGGGTTCAGGGGTTTAGGGTTTAGGGTTTAGGGTTTAGGGTTTAGGGTTCAGGGGTTTGGGGTTTAGGCTTGAGGGTTTAGGGAGGCTCTTAAAAAGTAGATCCGATGATTTGGGACCCTTTTCTAAGTATAGCTTTGAGTCCTTTAAGGGATCTACTATAGGGGCCTAAATAATTAGAATAGGGTTTTGGGGCCCATTATTACTATAATTCTAAGAAGGAGCCCCCAAAACAGTATAGGTAATTATTTAGGCCTCTATATTCAGGACCCTAACCGTAGCTTTGAGGTGTCTTCTATGCACCCTCTTCTTGTGCCTCAATTTGGTGAAGCGTGTCGAGGAAGAGGGTGGCCAAGAGCATTGGTGCTGCAGCTGGCGTTGTGCTTGGTGCCCAGGTTTCGGCAGCACCAGGTGTTCTTCGACCTGCATGTTGTGCCCCTTGTTCAGCATGGAGCTGCCTGAGTGCCATAGCGCTTGTGTGCTGACTTGCAGCCATGGCATAGTGCAACGTTGTGTCTTCCCCGCCATAGGCAACGGCATTTGGGTCAGCCGGGAAGTCCTTTGAGCTTTGGCGCTGCGCTCCGCGCGGCCAACGTGCTTTCCTGGCCACTCTTGCCAGTCGCTGTGTTCGCTCTTGTGCTAGGCCTCATCCCCTCTAGGAAGTTCAACTCGTGGAGTGCAAGATTCGACGACACAGTGGTGCAGGCTTGCTTCAGCCTGGCAACAGTTACCACCTGCTGCTGCCTTTCCAATGGTGGCACGGGATCTACTTTGTGCATGCTCCGGGGTCTGGGGCCTGGGGGTGTAGGGCTTCGACGGACTGAAAAGCTGACGTGGCCCGATGGTCTGATTGGGAATGCAGGGTTCCGAAAGGGTTTAGGGCGTGGGGTGCTGATTGGGAGTTTAGGGATCCGACAGGGTACCCTTAAACCCTAAACCTAATCAGCAGGGATTTTTATTCAGGGTACTTTGGGATTCAGGGCTCCGGGATTACCTGAAGGTTGATGGGACTTAGCAACTTCAAGGGCTCCTTGCTGGGATCCATAAGGGTTTTGTAAGGTGGAGGTTCATGGGACTCAGGAAGGTTAGAAGTGATGAATACACCCTAGCTGGAATTATGGCGAACTATGCATATGGATTTACAACCCCAGTCACTTAGCCCCATGATCCTTTTAAATTTTAGCAGGCTGAAGTGTAGGGTTTAGGACTTGGCTTCAGGGTTTAGGGTTTAGGGTTTGGGGTTTAGGGTGCGCAGGATTCAGGTCTGACGGCTGTTTGCTATATAACTTTGGTTAAAACCTGAGACCTATAAGCTCTAAACCAAAAGTCTTGAACCCTCTTCTCACTTGCTACCTTGGACCTGAGCCCTAAACCCTAAACTCCAAAGCCCAAACCCTAAACTCCAAAGCCCAAACCCTAGACCCTAAACCCTAGACCCCTAAACCCTAAACCCCTAAACCCTAAATCCCGAACCCCTAAACCCGAAACCGTGATTCAGCTTGAAGGGTTTCGGCTCTAGGGGTTCCAGGGTGTCAAGGGTCGAGGCTCCTATGCCGTCGAAGCACCAGAACCTTTTGAACACGGGGTTTAGGGTTCAGGGGTTTAGGGGTTTAGGGGTTTAGGGTTCAGGGTTCAGGGTTTAGGGGTTTAGGGTTTAGGGTTTAGGGTTCAGAACCTTTTGAACACGGGGTATCGAATCCAAGGAACGATTAGGCCTGTCTTATTAGAGCAAGGTGACTGCGGGTTCCTTCAACTCAAACAGTTGTATAGAGGCCCTAGTAACCCTAGTACTTGGAACAAGACTTGGGGCATATTCGAACGCAGTGTAGATATGTCGTAACTTCAAGGGCATAGTAAAGCGAATAAAACATTCTGACCATAAACTCACGGCCCGGGGTTAAAGCCTTGGTGACACTCCCTGAACAATAAACCCAGAGTCCCGAAACCCCTTAAACCTCTGAACTCTACACCCTAAACCCCTAAACCCTAAACCCTAAAACCCCCTAAACGCCTAAACTCTAAGCCCTAAACCCCCGTAAACCGTAAACCCTGTCCTGGGGGCCTCTAGGATGCTTTTGCTGTTAAGCTTTACTGCCTGCTTTATACCCTAAGGGTCCACGTACCCAAATAGTATATATACTTTGCCCTTAGGGTTTAGGGTTTATGTGGTCCCTACATAGGTACTTTGGGGCTATTTTGGGGACATGGACTCAGGGATACTTAGCCTCCTAATCGTAGGCTAGCGGGCCAGCATGGGCAGTGCATATGCAGGGGCTTATATTAGGCTGATGGGCTGCCGTAACGATCAAACATCGGTTTCCGATGCGTCCCAGTCTGGGCCTTGATAATTAGGCACATCCAAGGCTTGAGGCGAAAATTAGACTGCACAACTCGGCCAAGCCTGCTGCAAGGTAGTCAGCAAATTCTCTAGGCGTAAGAACGTCTGGTTTAGGCGAGACTTGAGCTAGTCGATCTTGGCTGACATGAAGGCCTAAGGCGAAATGATGCTTCGGAGGCGTTGGTGCTCAACTGCTGAGCGATGGTAGTGCCATAAGGCTTGTTGTGCCCCAGACCGCTCGTTTTCAAGAATCCTGACCCTCAGGTCTAGGCTTTGTAAGCGACGATTGAGCTCGGCCAAGTCGGACTGATGGGCTTGGGCCTGTGCATCCGATGATGAAGCAGTCGGATCGGCTGGGAAGTCAGACTCAACATCGTGCTTGGGATTGGCTGAAGGCAAGAGGTCCGGCAGATGGCTGTAGTCCGATTGGAAGGGTACGCCCGAAGCCCTAAACCCCGATACCCTAAACCCCAAACCCCCAGCCCCGATACCCTAAACCCTAAACCCCAAACGCTAAACCCCAAAACCCAAAACCCCTAAACCATAACACCCCAAAGCCCTAAACCCCTTAAACCCCCCAAACCCTAAAGGCCCTAAACGCTGCTGGCGCCTGACCCGGCTCGGGGAGTTGTATCGAAGGCACCTGCCAAGTTTCCTGGCTCCAGCGTCGGACTCGTTTGACGTACCGTTTGATGCAAACCCTGCATTACCTTACCCTAAGGGTCCATGTACCCACATAGTATATACTTTGGCCTTAATGTAGTCCCTATATGGGTGCTTTAGGGCCAATATTCTACTATTTAGGTACATGGACCCTTAGGGTTAAGGACCCTAAACTATGGGAATTATGGTATGTTCCTTAGTATGGGTAATGCAGGATTGAAATCACCAACCCTAGTAAGGCTGTTGATTAGAGTTTTGACTAGGGTGATCTAGGGTGCTATGAAGTTATACGGTGTGTGGTCTACGGTTTACCTGTAGCCCTAAACCTAAACCTTCTAGAAGGTCCATACATATTGTTGTGATGGTGTTAGGTCTTTCGGGACCGAATTCCATAATGGCAGTATACCCATCGGCCCCATAATTTCTTTTGGGATTACCTTATAGGATTCTAAATATGAACCCCCAAAAGGAACTACTATGGGGCCTACGGGTAAAAGCATCGTCTAATTTTTAGCGCTTTATAGACTAAAGAGTTTAGCTCCAAACATCGTACAGGGGGGTAGTTGCAGCCATCTCTGCTGCAGGGCAGACGTGCTGACACGGCCAAGTCTTCTGGCTTCAGTTACCTATCCTGGAGGCCTCAATAATTAGAGTTAGGGGTTTAGGGTTTAGGGTTTTATCTATCCTGGAGGCCTCACTAGTTAGAAATTTCGACTTCAAAACTGTACCTACGATTCGAACTAACTATCGCGTGAATCCTACTAATGTAGTTACATATGTATATATATATATATATTATACCAGCCTCGACCCCAAACAGCAATACCAGACGGGCTTTAGAGCATCCAGAATGTGGGAGACAAATGGGAGACAAGTGAGTAGCGATGTTTAGAGTAGTGCC
>CAJNDV010021347.1:15221-31109 GCA_905221635.1 Symbiodinium sp. CCMP2456
GTTTAAGATGTAGGGTTTAGGGTTTAAGTAGTAACCTAAAGGGATCCTTCAAGGGATCCAAAAGGGTTTTAAACGGTTTCTACAAGTGCGCCATAAGGGTTCAAAAAGGGTATTTGGAGGATCATTGGACTCAGTGAGTTTTAGAGATTTTAGTATACCATACTTATAACCCTAGCTACGGCGTCCCATGATCCTTTAAGTGCAACTTTATGAAGACTAGAACTCTCAAACATTCTAATAACCTAAGAACACTAAAATCCTGCCACCCTAAAACCACAAAAACACCATCCACTTCCACCGAAAATTCCACGGCTTAGGGTTTAGGGTTTGGAAATCTAAACCGCTGAAAGCCCAAACCCTAAACCCTAAAGCTCAGACCCTACCAGCACCCCCCAGGTAGCCTTGAATGGATCCCTTATTATGGTCTCTAATAGTGGGTCTTTGGGGTTTGTTAGAGGGTAGTCTGAGGGTATAGTTGGGGGAGTGCTGGTAAGCCCGGAAACCCTAAACCCTAAACCCTAAAAACCCTAAACCCTAAAAACCCTAAACCCAAAAACCCTAAACCCCAAAAACCCTAAACACCCTAAACACCCTAAACCCTAAACCCCAAAAACACTTGAAAGCCCGTTGTGCTCTGCCTTGGGTCGCTCCGCAGGCTGCTCACTCTTCCGGCGCAGAGCGGAAATTGGCACCGTCACCTGCCCATCGATTTAGGCTTAGGAGTCTAGGGGTTTAAGGGTTTAGGGTTTAGGGTTTAGGGTTTAGGGGTTTAGGGTTTAGGGTTTAGAGTTAAGGGTTTAGAGGTTTAGGTTTAGGCGCCTAGGGGTTTGGGGTTTAGGGTTTAGGCCCATAAAGCTCCATGTGCTCATGTTAGGGCCTTATTGGGGTTCAGGGTTTAGGGGTTTGGGGGTTTAGGCTTACAGGTTTAGGGGTTTGGGGTTTAGGATACCTTGAAGAATTAAAAAATGGGGTGCCGGAGGGTTTAGCATTTGGGGTAAAAGGGTCCATGTACTTATGTAGTATATAGGTAAGGCCTTCAAGTACCTGTGATTCCGACTCCCTAAAATAAAATACAGGGCATAGGGTTTAGGGCTATACTCCAGAAATACAAGGGGTACGCGCATGGTTGGCTGCTGCTAGCCTGATGGCTCCGGGCATCAGAACCCAATAACCTGTTTGTGAGTTTCGCGTCCACCGAATTTTCACTGGGGTGTCTTGCCAAGGAAAACCAAGAGTAGCCAAGGCAGGATGGTAGCATGTTGCAAGGCATAGTGGTACTGCATCTTCGTCCACTTAACCGCAACATGCCAGTACTGAGGTCGTGTGCGCAGGCAGCTCTTTACACAGCGATGCTCACCCTGGCACATAGCTCACAGGCAAGTTATTCGAGTGCGCGTTTCTGAGGACGTCGGCGGCCAGTACTTGCGGTCGAAGACGCAAGGACAACCCTCATACGACGCAAGGACAACCCTCATACGACTCTTTTAACAAGTGTGCGTAAACAAGACCTACCTGTGACCCCAAACCCTCCAAAATAGTAGGTCATGACCCCTTAATTAATTAGAGGGTCGAACCCTTAAAACGGTAGGGTTTTTGGATCCTCAGGTACACGCCCCTGAACAAGGACTGCTATGCCAAATCTGCATTTTCAACAGGTGACGAGCCTAGGCCGCCCTTGACCCTAAACCCGAACCCCTAAACCCCGAAACCACAAAAGCCTAACCCCAAAACCCCAAAACCCTAAAGCCTAACCCTAAACCGTGCCTCCTTCTCCTTCTTCGCACGTTGGCTGCGATTGCTGCGGCTGCTCGCGACGCTCATGATGGATACCTGGCCAAAGCTGCTCAACGAGAACAGGGTTTAGGGTTTTGGTTTTGAGTTTTGGGTTTAGGGCTTAGGGTTTGGGGTTTAGGGCCTAGGGTTTATGGTTTTGGGTTTGGGATTTAGCACTGCTAAACAACAATGTACCAACAATAACAAGATCTTGCTCGATGCTTTGGTCTGAGTTTGCGCTGCTCTCAGCATCTGCTTGCACGTGCCACTCTCATCCTCGTCAACAGTCTCTCGAAAGAGAACTCCGCCCTCTGCGGTCAAATCCTGTCCGGCACTGGAGAAGAACGGGCAGTTCACGGCGCAAGAAGCCTCAGAGTCCATGTAACCAAATAGTATATACTTTGGCCCCAAAGTACCTATATGCATATAGGGACTACTTTAAGGCCAAATTATATACTATTTGGGCACATGGACCCTTAGGGATATGCATCGCTGTCAGGACCAATTTGCCAGCTTGGACGTGGTACAGAGGTCCCGGAGCAGCCGGGCTCTGTGTTGACGGCAGGAAATACGGTTTAGGGTTTAGGGTTTAGGGGCGGCGAACCCTGGAGTGACACCGATCTCTCCGAAAGACTCCACCAATGGTTTCCAGGTAACCTGGTCCCCGAAGCCAAAGCCCAGTGCTTTGATTTCACCCTTCAGCTCGTTGGAAAGTCCGCCTTTGTAGATAATACAAACAAGAGCAAGAACAATATCAAACTGCAAACAAACAGGTCAGGACTCTTGCCTGGCGCCACCTGGCTTCTAGACTTTAGACCCCAAGGTAGGTACCCTTTGTATACTTGTGGGTTTGTGGATAGATACTTCTTTGCTTCACTAAGCGAAGCTGTCAAAACATGCTTATAGTGAGTAAAAGAGTCTATAGGAACGGGCTCCGACACCCTGTGTCCCGAGCTCGTGCACCTTCGGTCCCAAGCCCTTCTATCCCCAACCACGAAACACCCCTCCAACCATCAACCTATATCCCCGAAGCTCTACATAACCTCTAGAACCTTCGCTCAACCAGTATAAGAGACCGACACAGCAACCACATCACAAACAACGACTAATTCCTGCAACAACCCTGTTACCCCCGAACCAAAAACCTGTACGTGTAAAGAACCAAAAAACAAACACTCCCACACACACACACACACAAACACATATACACACACACACGCACTCACTCACACACACACACACAAACACATACACACACACACACAACAAAAACATATGTTCAGAAACAACCCCACGACGCCCTCAAAACCTAAACCCTTAACCTGAACCAACCCTAAACCGTAAACCCAAAACCCCTGAACCAACCCTAAACCCTAAACCCTAAACCCCTAAACCAACAAGCAACACGAACAAGCACACAAAGCACCCCTCCGCCGAGTCAACAACGGCCCCGCCTTGCGAGATTTTCTTGCAGCCTGTCTCCTGCGAACAGAAGTCTGAGGTTCAGGGGTTTAGGGTTTAGGGTTTAGGGTTTAGGGGTGTAGCGTTTAGGGTTGAGGTTCTAGGCTATATGTTTTTTTATAGGGTTGGGTTCGGCTCTTGTCTGCCAGCGTAGGCGCCCAACAGGCACAGCGGGCGGGGGTTTAGGGTTTCGGGGTGTAGGGTTTAGGGTTGAGGTTCTAGGCTGTAGGGGAGTTTTTAGGGTTGAATTTCAAGGCTTCGGATGTTCTCTTTCGGGGCTTCTTGGAGTTTAGGGTTTAGGGATCTAGGCTTTAGGGCTGGAGGGACTTAAGGTTTAGGGTTGTTCATAGCGCCCCCCCCCAACCCCCCTACCCTTTTAAGGTTCCCTAATATGAATCCGTATACACACCCGACACAAAAGGTATGTTGCCTGAACTAGGGTCGAGGCTTCAGAGGTTTAAAAAGGGTCGGGGTTTAGGTTTAGGGTTGGGGTCTTGGGTTAGTGTGCAAGGCTTAGGATCCGAGTTTTACCTCTTCAAACGGCTTCTGTAAAAGTGTAGGGCGGGCTAGGGAGTAGAGTTTAGGGTTTAGGTTGTCTCGGGTGCTATATTGGCTTTTAGGCGTTAGGGTCAATTCGAGTCCTGAGATTAGAGTTCGGTTTCGTCGGGTGCAAAGGGGTTCTATTCGGGTTAGTGTTCGGGCTCTGTAGGGCTTCATAAGGGCTCGACAACGGCCTTATAGGGCTTCGAAGGAATTCAAAACGGTATTCAACGGCGTTATAGGGGACCCGTGGGGTCTGCAATGGTTTAACATTTATACATGACTTATGGTTTCTATGGAGTTTCTTTGATAAAGATTTATAAGGCATTGTTAAGTATGATCTCCATGGGCTTCATGAGGCTTAGGAGGTAGTGGTGGAAGTTGTGCTCCTGCGGAACTTCCAAGAATAGAAGTGGAATCTTAACTTGCCATGACCCTCCTTGTACCCTCAAAGAAGTATGGTCCCAAACAATGGGTACTTAGGGTCTAATACAAGGGTAGATGGAGGGTCTAGGTAAGGATTGGAACTTAGGAACTGAGTACTCTAGCCCAAAGAAGGTTAACCTTTTGAATTATAGTAGGATTATATAAACCCCAAAAGGTTATAGGTTACCTACTCAACCCTTAAGGGAATGTTCCGGGAATCGACATAGGGGTCCTAAGAAAAAAAAGGTGCCGAGACCCGGAGTTGCAGCCTTCATCTTCCCTAAGGGTCCATGTACGTTATTACTTTCCCCAAGGGCTCCTTTAAGGGTTCCTTTAAAGGGTTCTATAAGGTTACCATAAGGGTTTAGGGTTTAAGGGTCCATGACCCAAATAGTAGAACATTGGCCCTAAAGTACCTATATAGGGACTACACTAAGGCCAAAGTATATACCATTTGGGCACATCGACCGTTAGGGCTTGGCAGCGCGTATCCCAGACTCCACAGTAACATCACCAGGCTCTGTAGGCACCGTTGTGTCTGCCTCTGTTTCCCTTGCAGTCCCACCAGTAACCCCTGCACTTAAGTCTGGTGCAAGCTCAACTGCAGAAGGCGCCCCCATCTGACGCATGCCCAGCAGTAGCCGCCAAGGGGCCCTCATGTCCCCAAGGTGTGGCCTGCCCCATGTATGCATCCGCATTGGCCTCTGACTCGCCTGTAGGAGTGTCGTCATCAAGAGTAGAAGCTACGACTTCAGCATGAGGCGGGATGATCCCCGAAAGGATGGAAGCTGCAACGCATCGTGGCAGCTCGAGGTGCGCCCCCCCAGGGCCCATGCCAGCCAGCATCCCATTCGCCGTCCCATCCACCGTAGCCCCACAGCACACGACCTAGCAGTGGAGCAGCCCAGCCCTGAAGACCGCTTCGCAGTGCTGTCTCTTGTTGCTCCGTCTTTTGGGATTTAGGGTTTAGGCTACGCTATCAGCGGTGGGGTCTGGGGTTTTGGGATAAGATTCGGGCTCCATGGATCATGTAGCGAGCATAGCATGTCTTAAACTTCTTGGTTTAGGGTTTAGGCATGGGCGGTTGAGTGTGCAGTGGTCTTCGATTCAGGGCATGGAATTAAACTTGTAGCCACAGGTCATAAATATCGATGAGAACAAAGATATACCACCTTCCAACACACGAGATGGAGCCACCACTGGATAGACAGCGTCCCGATCCCCTCCCGAAGGAAACCTTCAAGAAGCCTGAAGCCCAAACCCTCAGAAGAACCCAGAGACTCCAATATCCCTTAATTAAGGAATATACCTTATATAAATTATAGTAGGATCCCTAGTGTATATTCCTTAATTGAGGGGATATTGGAGTCTCTGGGAACCCCTAGAGGAACCTTTTCCCGGAACTTTTAAGCCCGATCCAATCCGTAAGCCTGAAGCGCTTGAACCCTTATGGAGCCCCTAGGACGCAGGATTCCACGTCCCGAAGCGGGGGTTTAGGGTTTAGGGGTTTTGGGGGTTTAAGATTTAGGGTTTGTAGCTCCCTCAAAAGACCCCTTAAAGGACCCTAAACCCTAAACCCTCAAAAGACCCCGAAAGGAGCAAGGGACGGCTCCCTGAAGGGAATGTCTGTAGATCCCCTAAATTACAGGAACCGCAAAAGGCTCAAAATATCCCTCAAAGCCTCAAACCCGAAAAACCCAAAACCCAATGCCAAAGCCCCTTTATAGTATAATCATAATAAGGAATCATAAGGAACCATATAGGTCATTATTTAGGCCTCTACCTTAACCTACCAAAACCTACTTTTTGTAGGGTCCCTATAAATTCCCTATTAAGGTTTATGATAAGAACCTACAAAAAAGTAGGTTCTCGTAGGTTAAGGTCCTAAACCCTAAACCCCAAACCCTGTGTAATAAACCCTGAACGGTTCGCTTGAAGAAATATGTCGGTGCGTCCGGGCCTGGCTTCTTCGTCTGGGTCCTGCAGTCAGCGCGGCTGAGGGGTCTTAAAGGCCCGGTTTAGGGGTTTAGGGTTTAGGGGTTGATTTACAGTGCATTTTGGTTTTTAGATTTAGGCTTTAGGGTTTAGGGGTTTGGGGTGTAGGATGCTTAAGGTTTAGGGCTCAGGGTTGTTAAGGTTCACGGCTTAGGGGTTTGAGGACGAGGGTTCGTGGTTGGAGGGTTTCTTTTGTTTGTTCCTTGAGGTGCCCTGTAACGGGTCCTCCCTTAATTTTGAAGGTTCCGAAAATGGCCGCCGTCAGGGTTCTGAAGGTTCAGGGTCTAAGATTTTCCGGTGTGGGGTTTGCGGGACCACGGCTTTATGCTGCAAGACCAGCGGGTTTGAAGCTTCATGCTGCAAGATCTGTGATAAGGGGGAGCACGGGATGATGGTGGTGGCGATGGTGGTGGCGACGGCAGTGATGACGACTACGGTGAGAATGATGAAGAAGAATATGGTGATAACAGGGATCGTCATGGTGATGACGGCAGCCGAATCTCAGCAGTCAGCGAAGCACTGAAACCGCCAGTCCTGATAGAACCGTAAACCCTAAACCCTAAAACCCTAAACCCCTAAACCCCTAAGCCCTAAACCCTAAATCCGAAGGTACAGAGAGTGAAGGAGTTAACGGCACGATAAGCTCTTTACTGCTTTTTGTCGCTATCATCATGCTCAGCAGTATCATCTTTAGGGTTCAGGGTTTCGGGTTTAGGGCTTAAGGCTTAGGGCTTTAGGGTTTAGGGCTTAGGGCTTTAGGGTTTAGGGCTTAGGCTTTTAGGGTTTAGGGCTTAGGGTATTAGAGTTTAGGGCTTAGGGTTTCGGGGTTTAGGGATGTTTAGGGTTTAGGGCGTAGGGTTTCGGGTTGTAACTGTAGGGTTTAGGGCTTAGGGTTTAAAGCTTAAGGTTTCAGGGTTTAGGGCTTAGGGTTTTAGGGTTTAGGCTTTCGGGTTTAGGGCAGCATGCGGCAGAGGGAACGACTCTCTGATCAACAACCACAGCACGACGAATGTACAATGATGTCCGTTGCTACACACCCGTCGGCAATCCACGAAGCACCGTTAGGCCAAGTGAACCCGGATTTCGAAGCTCCCGAATAGAGGGGCATTAATAATAACAGTAACGGTAAAATAATAATAATGATAATAATTACTATTATTATTGGAATAAGGTGTTGGGGCCCAGCATACTATATCTATAAGAAGGAACCCCCAAAATAGTATAGGTAATTCGTAAGGCCCCTAGACTAACCGCAAGGCTTACACTTTGAAGCCTCAAGCCTTAAGGCCCAAAAAACCGAACGTGCCCGCAATGAGCACAAACCCCAAAAGCAGCGGCAGACTCTAGCAAAACTCAGTTACATACGGAATAGGACTTCGGTTGTGGAGTTTAGGGGTTTAGGGTCCAAAGCCTTAAGGGACAATAGGAGGGACCCCTAGAAGGGACCCCTAATCCAAATACCATATATAACCCTTATATACCCCTTCTAGATTTTCTTAAAGCCCCTATACAACCCCAAGGGTCCCTTTAAGGGTCCCTCCTTTAGTCCCTTGAAACCCTAAACCCTAAACCCTAAAACCCTATAACCCTAAACCCCTAAACCCTAAACCCTAAACCCTAAAACCCTATACCCCTATAACCCTAAACCCCTAAACACTAAAACCCTAAACCCTAAACCCTAAACCCTAAACCCTAAACCCTAAACCCTAAAGGCTCCTTCCAAGATGCGTTCGGCCATAGCAAGGTTTCAACGAATTGAAGAAGCCTCCGAGGTTCCAGGCCTGCCTGTTCGGCTTGGCGATAGACTTTGGGGTTTGAACGTGTTTTGTAGGCTTAGGGTTTATAGGATTTTGGGTTTAGGGTTTAGGGCTCGAAAGTGTTATAGGCTTCGGGGATTTCGGGTTTAGGGCTTGAAAGTGTTATAGGCTTAAGGTTTATAGGGCTTATAGGGTTTAGGGTTTGGGCTTGAAATTGTTATAATGTAGGGCCGTAATAACTAGAATAGGTTTTTGGGTTTGATTATATTAAAGAGCACCCAAAATAGGTTTCTTGCTGCATTTGGGATGCGTAGGGTTTCAGGGGTTAAGAGTGTTCAGGGTGTGGGAATTCGGCTTTACGGGTTGGGCTTTATAGTTTCGGGCTTCGGAAAGACCATAATGAACATGTTGCTTTGAGCTTACGGTTATAACTATCACGATGATTACTAATTACATTACATGTAATTCGAACAGAATGTACAGCTCTGCTCCTGGAAGGCACCTAACGCATCGCGAACGCCTGCGAGACAGTTAAGTAAGGGCAGAACTACACCTATTGCCAAGAACGGTGTCTATACCCTGAACTCTACTTTCCTCATGTCTACCCATAGGCCCCATAGTAGTTCATTTTTGGGGTTCATATATAGAATCCTATAGGGTAATCCCAAAAAGGAACTACTATGGGGCCTATGGGTAGTCATGACTCAACCAACCAACAACGCAAAATCATGGAAGGCAGCCGTTTCAGCGACCGGGAACTCGGAACCGAGACACCAACATCGCACAAGGGTTTAGGATTTATGGCGGGTTTATGGGATCGTTTAGGGTTTAGGGTTTAGGGCTTAGGATTTATGGCGGATTTATGGGATGGTTCAGGGATTATGGCCAAGAGGGTCCATCTACACCACTATTATGGAATCAGGCCCCCAAAGCCATAATAGGGCTGGTCTTTTGGGACCTGATTCCATGACTAATGATGATTTATATAGATCCTCTGGATTGAAGAAAGCTGAAAAAGCCTGCACTTTACACATGAAATTTATGCGGACACGAAAACACGACTTCAGGTCAAAGCTTTATCAAGCCAGACGTTCCAAGACGCTTTGACCGAGGCATACGCCTTACTTCATATTCGGGATCCTACTATAATCCAAGGTGCATTCCTTTGCTTGGGGGTATTGGAAGATCCGGGTGCATGCCCCGCAAGACCAATCTGATTTTGCGAGGGAAAGTGCCAACTTCAATCGCGAATCCTATGTGTAGACATGCATGCAGGTTCAAGCACATGCACTAAACCCCAAAAAGTTGGAAACCGGATTAAGGACGATTAGTGCTGGGATTCCCTATACACGACTCTTAAGGATGGATGCTACTGGGGTTTCCAACTTTTGGGCTTCTACTGTACCCGACAAAAGGAAACACTGCGTTTGAGTAATTTGGGTTTCGGGGTGAGGGTTCCTGCGATTAAGGAACAGACTCTCTGCCCTAATATCCTTAAATGCTAGGGTTCAGGGTTTAGGGTTTCAGGGTTCAGGGCTTTAGGGTTTCAGGGTTTAGGGTTTAGGGTTGTGGGGTTTAGGGTTTGAGGGTTCAGGGTTTAAGGGTTCAGGGTTTTAGGGTTGAGGGTTTAGGGCTTTAGGGTTTTAGGGTTCAGGGTTTAAGGGTTTAGGGTGCCTGATACCCGCGTCCGCGAAGCGCACGGTCTGCAAGGGCCAAGACCTGGAAGCGCGGTGGAATGATGGTAATTGGAAGATGCCGATTAGAAGTTTTTTTAGGGTTGAACGAAGTGGTCCCTGTGGATCCGAAAACCTACCGTCTTTTCAGGGGTTAACCCTAGAGCTAAGGGATCAGAACCTATAATGTAGGGGCCTTGATAATTAGAATAGGGTTGTGGGGCTTCCTGATCATAATTATGGTCTAAACCCTAAACCCTAAAATACCACATACCCTATTCTAATTATTAAGGCTCCTATATTACTAGTACCACTCTCGATAGGGTTTAGGGGGCCAGAGGTCGAGATTAAGCATTCGGGCTTGGGGTTTAGGGCTTAGGGTTTAGGGTTTAGGGCTTAGGGTTTTGGGTTTACGGCGTAGGGCTTTGGGTTTAGGGCCGTTTAGGGCTTAGGGTTTAGGGTTCAGGGAGGTTAAACTATTATTAAGCTTTGAGGGTATGTATGTCGGGTGTAAGGAACATACCTTCAGGACCAAAGCAAACTAAGGGCCCCACACGCTTATGCCACGAAGCCTTACATGAGGATTGTTTCTGAGAGCTTTTACGGCACCGTCCTGACAATCCCAAGGCCTATACCGTTTAGAACTCCTGAAGGAACTCTTAGAAGGACAGGGAACGCTTTCAGTGTACAGTTCTTCCTTCACGCACCGGGTTCCCAGATTAAAAGACTCCGGGTTGAAAGAGGCCCCTGTGCTACGGCTCATGGTAGAAGCCAGAAAGTTGGAACACGATTATCCTAATGCTCTTAAGGTGAAGCATAAGGTATTCTAGCACTAATCCTCCTAAAACCATGTTCCAACTTTCTGGCACTTGCTGTAAGGTTTAGAGTTTAGGGTTTAAGGTTTAGGAGGGCTTTCGGATGTTAAAGGCTAAGTGTTTGGGGTGTGGGGTGTGCAAGGCTTTCCGGTTTTGGGCCTATACCAGAGAGCCCAAAATCCCTTACAACATAATTTACTATGTTAAGAACCTTAAGTAACAGTTTGGATAGATTCATGATCAAAAAATCGAAATCTTCCATGCCTTCAGGATAACAAACCAACCAACGTTCCACACACCATACGCCCACGGACGCGTAGACCTGAAGCCTTTTAACACATGCAAAGGTCGGAGTGGATAGTCAAATGGTTATGTATACTATATACCGAACAACTTAGGGGTTTAGGGTTTAGGGGTTTAGGATTTAAGGGTTTAGGGTTTAGGGTTTAGGAAACAGATATTATGCAACATAGGGGCCTTACAGTAATAATTAGAATAGAGTTTTGCGCCCCTTTCTAGTACAACTATGATAAGGAACCTAAGGAATAATATGGGAAATTATTTAGGCTTCTATAGTATACCATATAAAAAAAGCTAGCCCTAGCTTAAATGTACTAGTTATTGGGGTCAATATACTATACCCGTATAGTACCCCTTTGAAAACCAGGCAACTTTTACGGAACCCTGTGCATGTTGCTTTTCGGCCGCTGCTTAATGCCCTAAGCCTTGAACCCGGCAAAACCCGAAAGCCCAAAACCAAAACCAACTAAACCCGACTAAAACCCCTAAGCCCGGTGAAATCCTTGTAGTACCCTTATAGACCCCTTTTATACCCCTGAATCTGAACCCCAAGCCCCCTGGGATAATCAGTCCGACTCGTCGGCAGCCCTGGAGGAACCCTTGACAAATCCTGGTCCAACCTACGAAAACCTTCTCTTTTGTAGGGTCCTTAGGGTTTAGGGTTTAGGGTTTGGTTGTAGGGTCCCCATAAACTCGATCTTAGGGTGCATACCCCTGGGCTCCAAACGGCCCAATGTACGTACTATTTGTGGACTTTAGACGCCAATGTAATATTGGGGCCTAACTCATTACTTGAACTAATATTTCAGGGGTTCCTTAGTATAAGTATAGGATAAAGGGCCCCAAAATTTATTAGGTACTATTTGCGTACTTGGAGCCCTTGGGATTTGAGGACCTATGCAAAAAGTAGATTTGGGTAGGTTCAGGTAGACCCTCAACCCAAACCCAGAACCACAAAAGCCCTGAACATCCTAAGCTCTGCAGTACCCTCGAAGTACCAGCTTAAAGTCGAGTTTAAGGCTTTCGGCATTTAGGGGTGTAGGTTTTAGGGATAAGGGCTTAAGGCCCTAATCCCTAATCTCTGAAACCTAAATCCCTGAATCCCTAGATCTCTAATCCCTAAATCCCTAAACCCTTAAAACCCTAAACCCTAAAACCCTTAAACCCTAAACCCAAAGCCTATGCCAATTAGGCTTTTTGAAGCTTTTAGGGCGCCGACCTCCACCAGCTGCTCGGCTTGAACGACCTTTTTCACATCGAAATAGGGTTTGGTTTAGGGGTTTAGGGGTTTAGGGTTTTAAGGTTTTAGGGTTTTAGGGTTTAGGGTTTTAGGGCTTTAGGGCTTTAGGGTTTAGGGTTTAGGGTTTAGAAGCCTCTTTAGACCTAAGAGCTTCCTGAACGGTACCCTTTACGGGATCTATAGGCCCTAGGGCTCCTTTAAGGCACCTGAGGCCTTAAGGGGTTCCCCCAAACAAACTTGCCTCATCCTGCGCAGCACGCGGTGCTTGCTTCGCATCGTCCCACACAAACGCCGGCATCCTGCCTGGTCGTGCGTCCTCCCAATGTTTCATTTGTTGTTGCTTTCGAAATTTCGGCCACGCGGCTTCTACGCGAGCTTCTTCGGCCTCTGTCAAACCCAGAGGAAAGGTGGATTGGCAAAGAACCTCATGGAACTGCTTGAACTCCTCTACGTGCAGCATCTTCTCTTTAAACATATACTGGCAGCAAGCTCCTGCAGCGTTCGATGTTGATGCGGGCGCTGCACATACGCCCAGACATGGAAGTGAAGACAACCGGACGTGTTTTGCGCTTCGACGGCCCCGCAGATGCTGTCGCACCGACCGCCGATCCCGCCCATCAGTGTTGCATTCGAACCGAAGACATCGGCGCAAGCCTTTTCAGCATCTTGTGCGCACTGCGGCCAGCTGTTTAAGGCCCAGGCCCTACAGTATAAGGCCAACGTAATAGCTAAAAACTAGGTACGGTTGTGTGTTTTAATAGTTTTGTAGATCAGTAGTTTTGACAAGGTTCCTTTGACGGTTCCTTGTTACTTGGGTTTAGGATAGTAGATGTGTAGGTTAGTATTTCGGAGAGTATATGCGTATCAGGTACTTGGATCCTGGGGGAAGGGCTCCTTTCAGGCTTCATTAAAAGGGTTCCCTTAACAGGGTTCTTCTAAGGGTTCCATACAGGGTCCCGCATAGGAAACCTACAGGGTTTACGGTTCAGGGCTGAAGGCTTTTAGGGTTGAGGTTTCATAGTTTCAGCTTTTCCTTTCAACTTAGGTTGGGTTTAGGGTTCATGGTTTAGGGCTAGGGTTGAGGTTTCACAATTTCAGCCTTTCCTTGCGACTTAGGTTCACGGGCACTAGCTTACAGAATTCCAGCTGGATGATTTGCTGTGCAATGCACAGACATGTCAACAGGGGAAGGTGTAGTAAAAGATCTCTACTTCTACCTTTTGAGGCAAGCAAAAGCCCTAAACTCTTAATTTCAAGCAGGCTCTTGAACTCATAAGGCTGTGGATGTTGTCTGAATTCCTTCACTCACATGTGGGGGGGCAGACAGACAGCTAACACGCAGACGACACCATAAGACAAGGATGACACACAAAAGTAGCTGATCTCATTTAGGGTATAGTGTTTGGGGTTTTGCAGCCTAGGGACTAAGGGATAGCAGATAAAAGGAAATGCAGAGTGTGTGCCAAACCTGATGCCCAACTCCGAAACTCTTATCTTCGGGTGCCGATTGGAAGAATGCTGGCGTGTACAAATCTAAGCAGCTATTCCGAGATGCTGCGAACTCATCACCACTAAAGCACAAGTGAAATCCTACTTACTCTTCGAGACCGGCACCCAAAACACCCTCTTAAGCTCTGAATGGGAGCTTCCGAAAATAAGGGGTACCTTATTTTGGGGTCCTTATAATAAGGATCCTACTATTTAGGGTACTATATTAGGGTCCCCTATTTTCAGAAATCCCTAAATAAGCTCTGAATACCTGATCCAGCTTGGCCGTGCACTCTCTCCACCACGAGTGAGCTGCGGGCTTCCTCAGGCATGAATGGCGCTCGTTTTTGAAGCCCCTTTGAAGGCATACAATACAGATCAGATATTGGGTTTTAGGGTTTAGGGTTTAGGGTTTAGGGTTTAGGGTTTAGGGTTTTGGGTTTAGGGTTTAGGGTTTTGGGTTTACGCGATAATGGTAATGCGTTTCCGTTTCAAGCAAAACCCTATAAGGGCCCACGTGCCCAAATAGTATATACTTTGGCCCCAAAGTACCCACACAGGGACTACTTTAAGGCCAAAGTATATACTACTTGGGTACATGGACCCTTAGGGAAAGTGAAGGGTAACGCCGTGCCTGCTCTTCTCATTTAGCTGAGCTGCTATTTAACCCTAAACCCTAAACCCTAAATGGCATCAAGAATAATCATGCAGCCGTATTTCCCGAAGGATTCCTGCACCTACGTAGTGCAAACGGTGGCGCTTAACACGTACATTAGGTACTGTGGTGCCAAAGGACATACAGTATAGTATATGAGAACATAAATCCTTCCTGTAGCCCCAAACCCTACACAATGGTAGACTACGATCCCTTGATCGTCATAGAACCTTACTCTTAAAACAACAACCTATTAAAGTTACAGGCTATTGTTCAGCAAATAAGCGCTGGCTAGTAACTGCAAGCCTTTGCTCGAACAAGTTGCTAGAAAGTCCGATTCCTTCCATGATCCTTTCAAGGATCTTTTCGGGTTGTATAACGGTTTAGGGTTTAGGGTAACGGTTTTTACATTGAGTTTAAGCTCAGGTACTTACGCCCGGGTACGTTCGCTCCAACTCGCTCCTCGCGCATCGGCTAAACTAACAGTTGCAGCACTTCGTTTCGTGTATGGTAGCCTTAACAATAACGAGATGCATCTCCCTACTCTGATACTTGACACTTCTATGTCGTAGTGCTTGCGACGCCGATTCTTTCACGTCCGGATGCACACAAATCCTTTAGTCCCTAACGACTGGAATCCAGCACCCCAGACCCCAGACACCTAAACTCCAAACCCTCAATCCTAATCCCATAATATAGGGGCCTTGACAATTAGAATAGGGTTTGGGTGTATATTATACTAAAATGAAAATCAAGAACTCGCAAAACCCTATTCTAATCATTATAGAGGCCCCTACATTATTCTGACACCCTGCTCGCCTGTCCGTCCCTGAACCTGAGTTTAGGGCTTAGGGTTTTAAAACCCCCGGAGTTGCATGCCGAGCTGCTTTCGCCTCCGGGCCGCCCAAGTCTTGAAGAAGACGACTCGCCTCTGGGGTGGAACCCAGGAAGGCGGAAATCCTCTGACCCTAGACCCTACACCCCCAAACCCTAAACCCTAAACCCTGAACCCTAAACCCCTAAACTTTCAACAAGGGCTATAAGGTTAGCAACCCTAAAGTCCAAACCCTAGACGCTAAATCTCGCCGAGTGCAGTCCCGCTTCTTGAAGCTTCTAAGATGCTGATATAGGGGCCTGAAACATTAGAATAGGGTTTTGGGCTCCTTTATTAATCTAGTCCTATGAAGGAACCTATAGAATGTAGGCAATTAATTCTTTAGGCTTCTATACAAGGCTCTAAGCTTATCGGATCCGGCAGAGTCGAACCCGGCAAGCGCTGAATGCTGACGGGGCTTCAGAAATAGTCTATCCCTGTGGCTCCCAATGGCCCAGTGGGTAGTGCTGTTGATGTTATGAATCCTGCATTACCTTAAGGACCCTAGACTATGGGAATTTTGGTATGTTCCTTATTAAGGGTAACGCAAGATTGTTATCATCAAGCGTAATTATAGACTTTAGATCCCAAAGTGGTACTATTTGCATACTTGGAGCCCTCGGGTTTGGGGATTTAAATCCTTGAACCTGAGACCCTAAACCCTAAGCCCTACCAGCACCCCCCGAGTAGCCGTTAATGGAGCCCTTATGGTCCTTAATAGTGGGTGTTTAGGGTTTATTCGAAGGTAGATGGGGGATGCTGGTAAACCCTAAGCCCTAAACCTTAAACCCTCAACCGTAAACCCTAAACCCTCACGAGACCGCTTCGATAGGGAGGGGTGGGGGGGGTTGTTGTTCGTGGATTTGGGGAACAACAACCCCCCCCACCCCG
>CAJNDV010021358.1:9598-47540 GCA_905221635.1 Symbiodinium sp. CCMP2456
TTCTGAAAGCCACCTCCGAGTTACCAGCAAGCAAGGCCCAAACAGACCCCCAAAAACACTCAACCTGCAACCAACCAACCAACCAACCAACCAACCAACCAACCAACCAACCAACCAACCAACCAACCAACCGACCGACCGACCGACCGACCGACCGACCGACCGACCGACCGACCGACCAACCGACCAACGAACTCACTAACGAATTCACTAACTAACTAACTAACTAACTAACCAACCAACCAACCAACCAACTAACGAACTAACTAACTAACTAACTAACTAACTAACTAACTAACTAAAAAAGTAAACAAACGAAAAAGAAATGTGAACATCGCTACACAACCAACTAGCGAGAAGTAAGTAACTAATAACAACTAACAGCTACTATGTACATGCATAATGAAATAAACGTGTGTAACAAGAATCCGGCTTTTGCTGACTTTGCAGCGGTTCGTGTTGAGTCTACGTGTTTATCTGCCATCGGTAGGAAAAGGTTGTCTTGGTGCATTTCATCGAACGGGAAGGGTGCACACTTTAGCATGCAATTGCAGCACAAGACTCTGGAGACAAGCACAGGAGAAGAAGCAGAGACAGAAAAACGTGCACATCGCACGATGCAGACCGAGTGTAGGGAGCATGACTCCAGTGCGGGCTGGAGAAAGTATGGAGAGGGGGAGAGGAGAGAGCAAACACCCAGTGATCCGGAACGACAAGCTTTCAAGGCCGGGACCTGCTGCAGCAGTTCGAGTTCTTGGAGCTCAAGGCCTTTTTTCAGCTAGCAGTATCTTGCTTCGAACAAAGCTTTGCGGAACCTGCCTGTCAGACAAGCACCTATGAAAACCTGCGCGTGGCCTTCCACGGTGCTGGAGAGCCTGTGCCTCGGGGAGTCAGCGAAGGCTTCGGCCTTTCGTTGTCACATTGCTTTGCAGCTCCAAGTAGAGACCAGGAGGCCAGGCCTAGGCCTACACCCCACACCTTGGCCCCTCCGAGGCCAGCGCCCGTGTTGCCAACTCCTCCTTCGCGGCCGCCGGAGATGTTTCCACCCTCGCCAGAGAAGGTGGAGACCATGGAGACTAGAATTGGGCAATGCTGTATAAGTCCTATATCTTTACGAACACAACATGTTGGTTCTGTCGCTCTCGCGCAGATGGTTATGCTCAAGGACGTGGAGGCAGCAACAAGCTTCAGCAGGGTCCTTTCTCAGGCTTTCAGTATGTGCCTTATTCTCGGCTTCGCACGGTTGGGGCGGGGTGAAATGCATGTTCCTCGACGGGGCAGCTCGTTCGCCAGGTTGGGTTAAGCGCCATGCCAGTCGGGCGTCCCGCTGCACCGCCAGTGGTTCCCAGGCCCGTTGAGGGGCCCACCAGGGCTTTCTCGAAATGCCTTGAAGAAGCGTTGTAGTTTGGCAGCTTAACCTGATATTCAACTTGTTGGCGTGATGCAACGTCCGAATGCAGCCCGACCGCCAGTACTCAGTACACTAGAACACATTCTAGCAGATGTCGCCCTCCCCTCACGAGCTTACAGCGCACCCGACAAACGTCGCCGATGCCCGGCAGCAAGCGTGGAAACAGTGGCTCCACGCAGCCACTGTTCCTTCGTGAGGTTGCGTTTGGGCGCTGCCAAGAACGGTGTTGACATCGATTCTGCGGTTTCGGGACCCGGATGTTTGCGATTCATTTCCACAGCCACTATTCGTGACCGCAGCAGTAAAATCGAGAGTGCAACAAGCAAAGCATTGCTTTGGCCCAGAAACAGTGCTAAGCGACAGCCACCCATGTCTTTACCAAGGCCACCAACCTCAGTGGCACGCCTTCGATGCATTCTTCTGTGCCACGGCCGCGAAGCAAGGGTTGAATCGCTGAGTCAAAACCCCAGTCGCAAGGAGCACAAGTCTGAGTATAGTGATCGTTTGCGTGCAAAGCTCGGAAGTTCAGCCTCATGCCACAATGCAACCAAGGACGAGTCGCTCTGCTCCCCAGCTGCGGGCACCGCCCCGCCTCTGCCAAAGGATTGGGCGACAGTAGTGAGCTTGCGGGAGTACCCCTAGCGCCGGGTCCACTTGACACCCTGTCCCTCCAGGACATTACACACATGGCGGGCTTGTTAGCCAGTGGCTCCGACAAGTTTTCGATTCGGCCGGTGGCTGCTTCGTACAGCAACGGTCAATGTCCATCTATGTTTTTCGGCCAAATGGGATTCTTGCATGTTCACAGTTTGCACTGCAAACTCTGCTTTGTTCTGTTCTATGGGTGTATGCATTCAGGTTCCCTGTAGTTTTACATGCTGCGACGTATCGGAGCATAAATGCTTTCTATCTTAGCATGGTGTAGGATAGGTCAATACCGCACAGTACGACAGCATAATCGAGTGTTGTATGCCACAATGAGGACGACCATATAATGCCGACTCTTAGACACTTCGAAAAGTCTAGGGTGTATACTGTGTTCAGCATAGTGTGTCACATCTCATGACTTTTATTTCGCAGCTTGGAGACCTCATGTTTGCTAGCGTTCCGTGGTGTGTCATTCTACAGTGTAACTCAAAGCAACACGATATATTGTGGTACAGCATGGTGTGCGTGAGCATACCTTCAACTAAGTTTCTCATGTACAAGGAGCAGAAGTTGAATCAAAATCTGCAATGCACAGACTATCATCTGAGGTTCAATCTGCGTCCTATACGATGCTATTGTACAAACGCGAAGCATGGATTCTTGTGCAACAAAAGGAGGTAGGCGAGACGACGGAAGGGCCGAATGTTCGTTATCGTGAACGTCGAGCCGAGCATGTGCTATTCTGTCGTTGCCAGGAAGCCAGTCCTGTGTGACTCTTCACGAGCGCAAGGCCGCTTGGACTCTTCCCGGTCTCTATTACCGGCTCTCTTTGTTCTTTCGCTGTTCGAAGAGCGGGACAGGCCTGTGTGGAAGCGTCGCCGCTTACGAAGCAGAGGCCAGCACCTGAGGGTGACTGAGGGTGCTCGTAAACGTGGCATGAGCTCTGCAAGACAGGATCCTTCACCAGGCGGTGGTGGCTGAAGAAGAGGAGGCCACGGCTTCTGAGAACTGTGGTTTCGGATTGATGGTTGGGCTGTTGCCAGGTTGCGGACCTTCCGATGACTCGCTGGGCATCGAGGCCAGGATTTGTATAAGGCACAGCTCGGTCGGAATTCGCAAAGCACTTTGAGGCCGGCTCCCAATTCTTCCAGTCCCGGAGTGGACCCACGCAGCGTCGCCGTGCAGAGCATGCCCGTGGGCAGAAGCTCACTCCTCGGAGCCATTCGAGGTTCTGATTGCGTTTGGACGAGTGGCACGTGCCGCGAAGTGATCTGTTTGGTTTCCGTCTACCATTTTCTGCTTTTTGCCAAGGTGCTTCTTCGCCGAACCCGGCCTCTCCTTCCAAGCAGGACGTTGTGCGATCCCCACAGGCGAACGAAATCATGCCCAGTCTTCATAGGCGTGCTTGGGCCAAGAGCTCTCTACTTCATCGGGTGTTGAATGCGCTTTACGGATTCAGAATGACGCGTGTGTTGATGTTAAGGTGCATGCTTGCCATTCCGTGGAAGTTCGAACAACGAAAGCAAGCCATTGATTGTGGATTCAGTCCCGATGCGTGTCAGCAGCTTTTGATTGTGCCGGTTTGTGGTTTCTTTGACAGAAGGAGAGTCAACAGACGACCAACATAATGACAAACACTTGTGGCCCAGCACACGCTTGTGCAGCCACGGCATCTGGGACAGCAGCAGCAGCTTTTCCCGCTTCTTCTCTTTTGCCAAAGGACATCCTTTTGATTGGTTTTTCTTCCGCAGACATGGCTGCGTTCCTCAAAGCTGTCCTTGGACTGTTGGGACTGTTTGCCCTCTTCGGCCTTCTGGGCTGCGTCACAGAAAGCACTCGGGATGCACGCATCGACGAGCGCCATGCTGTCCACAAGTGGATGCAAAATGCGAGCTTCTCCAGCTTTGTGGTTGCGCAGAGCGAAACTGCCAAGTTGCATCCCGGCTTCTGGGGACGTGAGACATGGCTTGGAACAGTGGTGAGTGGTTCGGTGAAGTGGCCTGTCTCAACTTGGAGAGCGAACTTCCACTTGCTCCCATCCTTGGTCACAAGTGGTGAAGCTGTGGCCATGAAGCAGCTGTTGGTTGATGCCCCGAATGATTTCGATGAGGATATCGATGGGGTCGACAAAATGGTGACCTACGAGTTCATCATTTCCAGCGCTGGGGCACGCAAGGCCCACGATCCTGTGAGGGAGTCCTTGCGCCAGCGCCTGCGAGCCGTCACCGAGCCAATCATCCGAGACCGTATCCAGCCCTTCGTTTGGAAGCGCTACCCGAATGCGGGGGCTGTGTGCCATTCGATGATCCGCCGCTACTTGCTGCACGAGCGCCGTACCCACGACACACACTGGGATATTCCCTCGTATGTCTCTGTGGTCGTCAGCCTGGATTCATCGGGCCGCGACTTTCACGGAGGCTTTTTTGTCACCACCGGCAACGGCGAGAAGTCTTTCATTCCTCTACAGCAAGGTGACACCGTCGTACATCAGTCTGATCTTCTTCACGGAGTGCATGTCAAGGCAGGAGAGCGATGGAGTTGGGCTATGTGGTTCCAGGACTCCAGCGACTGCAGCTCACAGTCGGCCGACTGGTGGAAAAAAGAGGCAGAGGGAGGCGACCCCGTCGCCCAAACACTTCGCGCAATGCGCGCGGCCACACCCGAAGAATCTTGGACCTGGCTGGAGACAGCGGCCAATAGTGGCTTCCCTCGTGCCCAGCTTTACTTCGGGAAGGCAATCGAGGATGGTCTCCAAGGCAAGCCAAACCACGAGAAGGCCTCCTACTGGTACGAGCAGTCTCGCCAAGGCGGTGAGATAGACTCCTGCTACTATCTGGGGCTGGTAGAGAGGCGTCGAGGCAATATAAGTGGGGCCATGCATTTATTCCGACAGGGTGCCATATCTGGCGAGCCCAATGCAATGGGACAGCTGGCAACCGGATATCAAAACGGAACCGGAGGTCTTCCCAGGGATCTCGATCTCGCTACGGATTGGTTCGAACGGGCTGCTGACTTCACCGTCGAGGCCATGTACCAGAGTTACGTGCTCTATTCCGAGGCAACTCCGAAGCGCAGCAAAGATGAAGCAAAGGCCCGCATGCACTTGGAGCGCGCGGCGCGGATGGGCCACGAGACGGCAATGAAGAAGTTTATCGAGCCATTGGCCCGGGAAGGTAACTGGGAAGCCGTGGCTCCGTGGCTGATCCGGATTGAATCCAAAGCAGCACTCTCACAGTTCGTGAAGTTGCACCAGCGCGGTGTTCAGATCAACGCGTTCACCCTCTTCCGTGCAGAAGAGGTCCTGCGAGACTTGGCAGAGCAGGGCTTCGATGATGCAAAAAATCTTCTGCATCAACTGTTGAACCCTCGCGCGAAGACACCGGAATTGTAGCAGCAGCGCAGGAGCCCAATTCCCACGGCCCCACGGCGCAGTGTTGACCTTCTCCAGTCCTTCCGTTCTTACGTGTGGTCTTCTGCGAGTTGAAGGGCTTGAGACAGGGCCGGCTGTTTGATGAGCAGACCATGACGGGACGAGCAGCAGCGCTACTTCTCCATATCCCGATGGTGCTGGACATTGCTGGACAGTTCTTGCAGCTGCTTGCAGTTTGTGCAGCTCTCCTGTTATGGTTGAAGCCGGCTGTTCAGGTTTGTGGATAAGGCCCGCGTGACCTGGACTCGAAGAACAAGATGTGCCTGCGAGCATGCGCGAAAAAGGGCATGTGGTGTCGAGCAGCACCTGTGGCTTCTGCGAGGCCACCTCACCGCCCCCTTTGGCCAAGGCGCAAACCTCGGGGTCTCATTGCAATGTTATTGGTTTGTTCCTGCTTCTACTGCTTCCATGTGTAATTCCTTCACTCATGTGACTTCCTGGGACGAAGTGCCTCTGTTTGTGTCGCATGTACTTGCCACTTGTGTCATGTTTCCCCATTCCCTGGAGCAATGGCCGTGACAATTGATATCCTCGGTGATGCCCCGATTTTTGTATTGTAAAGTAGTCTTTGAGCGCTGTTTGCCATTGTCAGAGTTTATGTTACCATGCTGTTGCTGCTCTCCAGTTTATCATCACTGTCTGGGCCTGTCTGCTATCATGCTCGGCTACATGGAACAATGCGGCTATTGCAGACTCACTTTGCGTTGCCGACCTACCACAAGTCCAGAGGAAATGTGGACAGATGCTGGTTGTTTGAATTGTTTGAGTGTGAATGTTTTGCTTGCAGTGTTGACAACGCGATTGAAGAGGCGTAGACGGTGTAGACAGTATTCAGTGTCGGATGTGCTGATGTGTGCCCTTGTCATCAATTTGGGTGCCGATTGATGCTCCTGAATTTGAGGGACAACGTGTTTGTTCTGCAGGGACGAGCCATCTACGCCTCTGCTGCTGCACTGCCGCAGGCTTCTCCCATACAGGCCGTTGGCATCATTTGCACCACGCAGAGATTTGTTGCTGCCCTCACCCGCTGCTACTGTTGAAGCGGCACGAAGTTGTTCTGTTGCGAGTCCTTCTCCAAGCTGTGACGTCCGGCAATACTGGCGGCATTCCTGCCAGGTTGTGGCGCAGGTGCCTCATGCAGGGCATTCCTCCACACAGCCATCGCAGTCCTGCGCCCAGACACAGGGATGCTTGGAAGCGGTTGAATCAACGAGAGGTCTACTCGGAGGTTTCAGCGCTGGCATGCTTTCCTCAGGCGGCCGTCGCACACCCCTGCACCTGCACGCGCCATGGGTGTAATGCGAGCAGCGACTGGGCTGCATTTCAGCGTTACTGCAGCAGCTTCAAGTTCAAGTGCAATTATGTCAAGCTGTTTCCCGTGAATGCATCGTCTTGATTTTGGCCCAGCCGATCTGATTCTGTCGCCAGGTCGTGTCCCCGCTCGGCCGAGCAATGAGCACCAGTGCCCTTCATGGACAGGTGCGCAGAATATGTGAAGCTGGCGGGGTCGCAGGTCGTTATCCGGTGAGATACAGACAGAAGAGCAAGGCGCTTTAACTGGAGAGCCAACCATGTCTGAAAATCATTCGGCAAGACAGAAAGCTCTTGCGTGAGCCTAGTCGCTTTTGTTTTATCTGTTTTCAGGACGATCATCTTTCCTTTCGGGCTTCCTGAGAGTGCTTACGAGTTGAGGCTTGTGGAGTGGACAATGGACCTGTAAATTAGCTGCACGTGCCAACCAGGCTGCTTGATTGGTCTTCCAACCGAGAATGGCACGTATTTTGTCGTCGGGCCCGGTAAACCGCGGATAACCGAGAGAGAGTCATGACTATTAGGTGGGGCGCTAAATTGTGCAGCATGGCGACCCGAGCTGCTGTAAAACCTGCTGAGCCGCCTTTTCGCATTTCGTGAAGCTTCTTGCCTGCTACAGGTGGCGTTCCATCCTCGACCACAGATCGCAGGGGTTCCTGGCGCGGCGTGCTTGGATCCCGCCTTGCTGTTCTCAGGCTCCCGAAGACTGGATGATTTTCCGTTTGCCAAGGCAGCTGTTGCCCTCGTGCCGTGCGCCTGTGCCTGGAAGTGAGACCGATGCTTTAAACTAGAAACTCTCACCGAATGCTTGCCTAGAGCATATACATGCATATACCATTCAGATGTGAATCACGATAACAAAAAGCTAAGCCTTGTCTCATCAGATGTGGATTCTTACAGGGTCAGCACGCTGACCTGGGTGCTCAAACCGCCGAGAAGTCACCGGCCATTTGGGAAGATTGTACAGTACCCACAAGTTCAGCTAGACCACATGTTGTTCAGTCACAGACGGCCTTGATGACACCCGGCCCTCAGCGCAGAGCAAGAGCAACTAGAGTCCCACAAACACGGCATGGCTTTGCCCAAGCCCGGCCAAGCTCTTCACGAGGTAAGGCCCATCTGCCACAATTCCCGAGGACCGCGGAAAAGCTGAGGTCCCTTTTTGGCAGAAGAGAAGGAACATTTTCCCGTGCGCAGATGTCCGGACATGTTAGCCAGGAACTCTGAAGCACAACTGTCTGTGCACGGTGCATTTGAAATCACGGTGGCTGCGGCCGCTGTGCCGGGCAAGCGGTATTGTGTGATCCTGGAAGATGCCTTCAATGCAAGCATTTTCCCTGGTGTGGTGGAACCCTTGGGGGCTCAACTTACCGGTGGAAGCTAGCTGGAAATAAACGTGCAACACCTTCCCGGGGTTCCTTGCGGAATCGGTGTCACCCATGCCAAAGAACTCTGCCATTGCCTTGAGGTGGTAGATAGTCCCAATGCCAACGACCAAGCCGCAACCGGTCGAAAACTTTTCGTGCTGGAAGGAAAATGTTCACTGAGACGCGAGTATGTGCGACGGTCAGTGAGACATGTCAGGGGTGTCTTGGCGAACGTACTCCAGCGCAGTCCGACTTCTGCATCAAAGACTGCGTGTAGATGGACACATTGAAGCTCAATAATGCTCAATACGCCAGCCTACCGTTCGAAAGCACAGCCAAGCGTTCGAAGCCTGCATGCTGCGGCCGCCGGACCCTGCTCTGGGCCGAACTGCCCCAGTCGGGACCCACACACGGCTTGCCTTAGTTTCTGGTGGTTTGAGTCCGACATAAGGATGCTGCACAGAAGACCGTTTTCTTGACCGATTGCGTGGATCTCAGTTGCTTTTCCAGCGCTCCATGTGGTGGCTTGCTCAGAGCCATCAGAACTACTCCTAGTGGAAAGCACGTTTGGCAAGGTAGCCGGTGTGGAGATCAGTTACGCATCGTGGATGTTCGGGGCTTGGGACTGCCCTGATGCCGGTTCTTGCTGCTCCTTCGACTAGGTGCTAAGATGCATGCCCTCATGTGCTCGGTTGTCTCAGTTTGAAGCTGGACCAGCGACTCAGCGACAGTTCGTTCGGGATGCATGTGAAGCTGTTTGTGTCACACCTAGGACTTGCCTCCGGAAGCGGTTGGCCACTGAGAGTGCGCAAGCAGCGAAAAGCCATGCATAGCTTCGGGACCAGAGTTCGAGACTTCGAGAGAGATAGATCTTCACGGACCTTGCGGCAATGCGTCGTTCAAGCAGCATTAGCTTCGCGCCTGTCCACAGAGAGACACAGAGACGAAGAGAGAGTGAGCGAGTGAGCGAGTGAGTGTGAGATGCCCGTGATTCAAGGACGTGTCGAAGTCTTTCCACAAGGGTGTGAGCGAGTCATTCGTGGCCGTCAACCCAGTGTATGCCACCTAGGTTGTATGCACTGTCCCAGAGGCGTTTCACAGCGCGGACACGAAATCACGATGTCGATGATTCTTGCTGCCGTCGTCGGCCTCTTCAGGTGGTACCACCCAGTGCTGAGGAGCCGGAGAAGCCGAGCCAAAGTCCCTTGGCCATCCTTGGCCTGGCCGGTTGGGACCTGTTTCGTGTTCCCGCAGCGTTGGGGCCAAAGGATTCCTATCCCTCCATGGTACTGTACGTGTTGCTCGCGGACCCGAGTCCTTTGTGGCTCCAGGTTCTCAGCAGGATGCGCCCAACCAGGCTCGGTCTGAAGGAGCTTCACCAGAGTGTATGAAGCTTTTGACATCTAAGAACTGCAGAAATACAGGACGTTTGTGGGACCTCACTGCTCGCCCAGCTTCAGGCGCAGCCCTGGGTGGCACCTTTCGAGCAGGTGGCTCGAGTGGAGCGGATCATGGTCTGGCCACCCAGCTGTGAGGCTGCCGATTGGAATTTGCGGTTTGCGACAGCATTGCATGTAGCTTCGGCCGGAAAGGTTGGGCTCTGTGGCTGTTAGGGAATTGGAGGCTCGATGATTACGATCGCCATGGCATAGACCCTGGAAAGATCGCTCCTACCTCTTGTCTTTGGGCTTCGCTCGCCAGATCAACATGCCATCTCAGACCTCACCCCTGCTCAATTCCCACATTTGACAATCCCGTTTAGAGATGCTTCCGAGGAACGGTTCCGTTATCCGCCATCATTCAGCTTACACCCAAGTGCACAAAACCTGCACATCCGCCATGGAGGAATCGTTGGAGCAACTTCGGATGAAGCTGTTGCATCGTTATCTTTATTGCCTGGAAGGTACCAGGCTGCACAAGCCGTGTTGACATCGTGCTGGGTATGGAGTGGTTCGAAGGATAGGTCCCAGGGAAAGTTGCCCACTGCGTGCAGTTTGATGTGGTAGCGGCGTCAGCTTTCATAGTTGCCCTGCACGGAGCTTCGCCTAATGGCCTAATACCTCAAAATTCCCGATCTTGTCTGAGTAACTGACACGAAGGCCGTTGCATCTTGGATATGTGCTGAATCCTAAAGACCACATTCTGGGCAAAGCCGCGACAGAGTTCCAGATCACCCTACATCAGCACACAACAGACCGATTAGTTTCACCGAGGCCCTCGCTGCTGGCCAGTCCGGGCAGGATCATCCGGTCTGCAGGGTCCTGAGGGTTACAGTCGTTGTCAAAAAACTCGTGGCACACGTTGGAAGAAGCGGGGAGTTGGAGGTTCCAACTGCCTGAAAAACGTTGTTGCGGAAGTGGAGCGGCTGGCCAGCGAGGCCTTGCGTGTCGCAGCTATGACAGGGCAGTGTAGTCGTTCGACGCTTTTCGAATGAATTCTGCTGCATGGCTTTCTGAGCTTTCATAGCTGGATGCCTTTACAGCGCTCAGCTTAGATACGCAGAGGGTAGATTCCTTGGGCCGTTTGGCCACCGCGGCGCAGACCAACGAGGCCATACCCTTTTTTTGTCTCAGGTTTCAGCCATCAAGTAGAATGCAGAATCCAAATCCAGCTGTAAAGCATCGTAAAGCTTTGCGGCTTTGCCGGTTGCAGTCGAGGTCCCATGGAGACTCATGTCCAACTCGTGGTTTCGCTGCCCTCGATAGCAATGCTCTTGGGCTCCATGGCTGTCTTCGTGTCTGTGGCTTAGCACGGCTGCTGGTGATCATTGCGGCGAGGATGCTGTGATGCTCGGCGACTTGCATGGGTACGCCCAGTTGCTGACCAAGGTGCCGACTGCCCGACACGATCCAGGCAGGATTCCAGATGTTTTCAGCAGGCGTGGCGGATGCTGATCTTCTTTTCTCAGCCGTCGCTTCGGGATCATTGCGATCCTCGTCTCTGTGGCTGTGAGGCCTTCTGATCTCCGCTGTTGGCAACGAGCTCCTGCCACTACTGTCGCCCAAAGCCTCAGACACCTCGAATTTGATGTCAACGGTGGCGCTGGTGATTGGATTTGCGATCGGCCTGATCTTTATGTCCCTTGGAGGGCATCTCCAAGTAAGTGGGACACCTTCTATCAGTCAGATGCGCGAGCAGGGTCAGAACCGTAAACAGGTTTGGTCTGGGCTATGTTACAGAGAGCATGGAAGAAGAGGAAGACGAGGATGCCATGCCTGCCAATGCCTGCTACGATCATTTGCGTCTCGAGGGCCCTTCGAGATTCGCTCAGCTTCAAAATGGAAGCACATGCAGGAGCAGCCGACGCACAGGAGAACTCACAGCGACATCGAGACAGCGCCTTGCTGCAAGCTGGTCCAGGGCAAATCTCGTTGCTTGGGCTGATCGGGGTGGTTTCCCAGATGGGCCGCAGCTTTGAATTTCTAATATCGGACAGTGCTCTGGGAGCTTGGAGTATGGAGGCGCTGCTCGATGTCGATGAAGCCGACCGGACGAGGGCGAAGGCCCCTCCTAGTCATTTCTGTCCGTGTCGGTTTGTCTTGTGTATCAAAAAAGTATCTTTGGGGGGTTCTATACGGTATCTCTAGAGGTTCTGTCAGCTATCTGTAGACCTAGAGGTTTCGTAGTGGTTTCGTACAGTGCCTGTAGAGGTTGCTGAGGTTCTAGAATAAGGTATCTCCAGAGGTTCAATAAGGTATCTTGAGAGGCTCCATACGGTATCTTTAGAGGTTCTGGAGGCTGCACGTGCTCTACTGACTTCCTTCGACTGCCTGCTCGCAGTGTCATCTATTTTGCCTTGCGTTGCAATCAGTTTGTGCCGCCTCTGATCCAGGAAGGTTTCCAAGCAGAAACTGCTGAGATTCGGAAGGAGGTTCAGCGTGACCTGGCCAAGCGAAGCCCATGTGTCAGATGGTGAGTGAGGGACCTCGCTAGGCAGATGGCACAGGAGCCGAGTGTTCAAGCATATGTAACTTGCAGAATGCAGCTGAGGGTTGCAATCTATTATTCAAGACGGTTGTCAGAATTCCATTGATGAGATCCTGCATGGCCTGGAGCAGCTCGCTTCAATGGCATGTGCACTTCCTGTATTGTGGCTGACCCTGCTTGGAGCATTTCAGGTATCGAGTTCACAAGGCCACACGCGTTCTCTATGTCCGAACAGGGATCGACGACTACAATCACAAAAGGCACCTTCCCTACTTGTAGTTAAGTTCGCGGTCGACACTGAGCATGCAAACTGGTTCGACGCACGTGTTGGCAGGATGAAAGAACATGGGCGAGAATTGGATCAGGCATCAGTTAAGCTCCAAGGCCTGCGGTTCTAGCCGATAGCCGGAAATATGGGTGTTGTGCAAATCTGAAGACCAACAGCAGGGTGACTGCACGTTCTTCGTGGCCAGGTTTCGACACATTCCAGAAGGCCAAAGACCACCTCAAAGAGTTTCAGGCTTCGCGAACAGGGGCGAGAAGACTAGAGTGGGAGAGTCGAAGTGCTTGGAAGGCTTGCCTGGAGCATTTGCATGGTCACGCGGAGCGTGTACCTCACTTCCGGCGGTGGAAGGCCCGGGCGAAGCGGCTTGCAGCAGTCAGGAATGGTTGCGAGCCTTTTTCTGGACGTTGTGAGCATAGCCGGCCCCTTGTCTTCGTTTTGAAGACATGTCGGCTGCCAAGGCCAAGCGAGGAGGCCAAGCTATCGGAGCATCTACCGCTTCCTTTGGTGGGTGCAGCCGGTGGCCCAAGATGACTATCTTACATGCCGTAGGAGATGTTCGAGGTGTGGCTTAGCAGTTGGGGTAGAGCTTGCACCCATCGCGAAGAGACTGTTTGCTCGGCGTTTTACGAGAGCGACTTAGCTTACCGTCAGCAGCGCCCGGAAGCTGCAATTCTCGAGTACCGCGCTTCCACTGCGTGGTGCCAGCTGGGATGCCCAGGTCACCGTGGATGCCGCAGTGGACGGGCTGTTGATCGGCTTCTTGATAGCATGTGAAGGGCAAACTTTGCCAATCGGGAGCTAGTTTAGGTGCATCCCAAGCGACTTAAAGGGCGAACCCAGCTAAGGTCTGTCCTACGCAGCATCTCCGAGCATCGCGGCTGGCATGACAGCTGAGCACGTCAGGAAAGACATGATTGAATTGAAATCCAAGGTGCGGGTATTGCCATGGCAGCTGCAACCTGCATAGCCCCAGACCTGGAGTTTTTTTCTGGGATTTAGGGCCATGACTTGCGCCAAGGGGACCAAGCCGGGGCGCTGCATTGCTGCTACGCTCAGGAAATGGGCTTCTTGGGCCTTTCCTTCTGTGCCTCTCTGCAGAATGCCACGCGCTCGGCCCCTTGGCTACAGCTTTTGGCGTCGAATCCCCGCAAAAACCCGCGAAGAGTTGTAGAACTCCAGCGTCACATGGACAATCAAAATACGTATCCAGAGCCGACGAATGTGTCGGCGAGGTAGAGATTGAAAGGAAAGGTACACAGAAACCGAGCGACAAGCAGACAAACCACGTGCATGCAGGCGTGGAAGATCGTGACAGTCGCTCTGCTGCCTCCGGTGATCTTGGTGCTATCCGGCGAAGCAGGACACAGGCACTAGACATACCGTAACGAGATTGTGACCGACTGGCATGACTCGAAGATGAATCGAGACGCGTGTGCATCTGGCAGGCTGGGAAGGATGTGCTCGGAAAATCCTGAGGTCTTCATTGCCGGGTCCCAAGAGAAACATGTCTGGGCTTGGAGGCTTTGCTTGAAGGCACTTCTGAACTTGAGACTGAAGACCTGAGCCTGGCCGGCTCAGAACTCAGAATTGCACTTCAGGGCTTCATCAGCTTCTCCATCGTTGCCTTGCTCTTCCTCGTGACGCAGGAGCTCTGTGGCAGAGGAACACAGCTCACTGCTGCACTGCTGCACTTCACTCACTTCACAGGAGCTCCTAGTCGAAGCACAGGAAGTTGCAAGCGGCTCCAAGCTAATCAACGTCCGCGGCCCCAGGGCCCCGGTGGCCCCAGTGATTGGATGGCGTATAAGCTCATGGCAAAACCAGTTGTAAGTCTTGCTTCACAGGCGATGTTCTTCTTCGGACTGCTTGCCGGCATACTCTTGGAGATGCTTTGACGAAATAGCTTCTGACTCTTTCAGCAGCAGCATCCACTGTCTCATTAGCAGCGCCAGATGTAAGGAACTTCGTGTGATGACTGGGGCAAGTACCGCATACTGGCATGACAACCTGCAGGTGCCGTATTATGCCTCTAGCGTGAAGTCTTGCAACCAAAGGTCGCAAGTCTGTTTCGCTCGATTCAGGCTTTCGTGGGCTTTGCTGGCATGTGGCACTCATACTCATCACAGCGCTGTAGGGAATCGGAGCTCCGCCAAAGCCTGCATCTCTTGGTAAATGCACAGCTCGTTTTTCCAGACCAGGACTTGCAGAGAATCGTCTCTGAGGCTTCCCTGGCAGTTTCAAAGGCTGACAAGGTCAGGGAGAGGAGCTCGGTTCAGGGAGATGCCTCTGCGAGGTCGAGGTGAGCGCAAAACGGTGGCCGGCTAGACCCCCCCTGCACGAAAGTGACAAAAAACGACGTTGCCAAGCAAGAAGAGTTCTTTTGCAATGTTTGAGATGCACCAGTTTTCAAGCTTGCCCCTCCTTCTTGCCTCTTGCCTGAAGGCTGCCGAGGAAAGCCGCACCTACAACGAGGTTCGGGGGTTCCCAGGTCCCAGAGTGGGTTTTTTTCGTGGCGGCTTCCGACGAGGCGCTCCAGCGCCTGAAGGAGGAGCTCGCCGCCAGTGACGAGGCGAAGTGATGACGTTCAATAACAGGTCTGCTCGCATCGTTCATGTTCAGCGCAGCTACAAAGACCCACAATCCGCTACGTGTTGTTTCGCTGTGATAGCATTGGATGCACACAGGCAGCCCTCGAAGCCGCTCAGTCAGCATTCCTTGCGATTTGTTGGACAGATAGGCTTCAAGTCATTCCTCCGATCCTCGCGCAGTGATAGGCGGAGATCTCTGAGATGGAACGCCAAGAAGAGAGCCTCCTCAACGAGTTGGAGGTGCAGCGCCAGATGCTGCTTTCCTGAATTGCCTTCAGTACTCGATCGCAGGCGTGCAGAAAAGAGGAGGCGGAGCTCATGGCCGGAGCCTGAGAAGTTGCATCAAATCCAAGCCAGAGCCGCAAGCTGCTCAGGGCGAACTTGAGCGCCAGCGGCAGCTGGAGGAGCAACTTCAAAAGGAGGCATTTCTGATGCGGGTGAGTTCGTAGTGGGTGCGGCCAGAAACTTCCATGGGAGGCTTAGCTCTGCATAGTCCTGCCAGATCTGGAGGAAGACGATTTTTGGATGAAAGTTGCAGAGTGCCAGTTGGACATCGAAGAGACAGAAGAGGACAAGCAAGAGCACAAGACCTCGCAACCTTGGTCTGTGCATTTTTTCGACTTTTAACGGCAAGCCGGGCCCCTGAAGGAGCGTGCCGCTACGTCTGCAGCTATCCGATATGCCTGGGTCCCCGATGGCTTCAAGAACTGTACCAGATTTGCTGGAATTGACAGACTCAGACGAGTTGAATTGAACAGTTTGAAAACGAGCTGGGCGGTTTTAGGCATCGGCGGAGCTGACACGGCTCCGGAAAACGAACGTGCTGAACGCACTTCTGGCCCACTTGTGGGTTCTTGCTTTTCAACTTCCGTGCTACAGGTGCAGAAAGCTCTGATTCCGGTAAGCACCCCTGCATGACGGGCTGCCAAAGTGAACCGTGCGAAGATGCCAGGAGATGTTCCACATCTCCCAGGACCATGAACTGCAACATAGTCCGTCTAGACTCTACTGCTAGAAGCACATGGCCTCAAAATCATTTGCACGGCCTGGTACTATTCTCGCCTGTAGCTGTATGGACACAGTACTTTGTGTCGATTGCCGTCGCCCTGCCGTCGCCATTGGAGCTGGGTCTGGTGTCTTCACTGCCGAACGGCTGTCGAATGACAGCTGTCGACATCAACATCGTGAATAGCAAGTGCAGCTCTGATTTCTAGCCGCCATCTAGCGTAGCAGCCTGCTGGGGAGAAGCTCGTAGATCCGCAGCCATGGGGTCAAAGATGTGGTCTCACTGGCCCCTGGATTGCAACATGTGATGACATGTGTGCTAGCCGGGGAGTTCTTTGAGCCGAGGCTTCTGGTCCTCGTGCAGGGCCTCAGTGCTTTGTTGGCACTGCTTCTGCGCTTGGGTGCGCCGGGCTTTTGCTGCGTCCTGAGACTGCCAGGACGTGTCTTGTTGCGGCATCCTTGCATGGATCCCTACGTTTTGCAGTGCACCAAATGTGTTGAGGTCGAAGCAGCCAGGCCGGTGTTGGAGTCTGCGTGTGCGAAGGTCCGCTGCTCTAGTCTAGAGCTGCCTGAATTTCCTTGCATGCCTCTCTAGACCCTAGTTTGAGGTCCTGCAACACTCAATCCGCCGGCGGGCACGGAGTATTGCTATCGAGATCAGATGGCTTTCCGTCGCTCGGCCAGCCGCCGAGGCACAAGTGCGTTGGGTGCAGACTCGAAGACCGCTGCAGGTGCCGAGTTCTCTTCGATCCTCATATACATTCTGTGGCCAGGTGGCATCCACGTGAGCAACACGAGCACATCGCGTGTGCATCAATTGGAGTCATTTTTGGTGGTCCTTTTTGGGTGATATCTGATATCCATATCTGTCGCTTTCGACTCCCACCCAGGCTGGCCATCCTAACGGTGCAAGGCTCGCTGGGCACTCTCTGGCGGGCACAGGGCTTGGCCCACCGCGTGGGTGTCCTAGGGAGTCCTGGCTGCAGTTTGCCTTGTAGTCACTTGGTCCTGCTGATCTGACTCCTTACGGTGCAGTTGTCTCCTCTTAAGGCTGATTGCCACGGTGCAGCATCTCGTCTGCACCTGGACGGGTGACGACGGGTGCCAGGTACCTCGGGCAGAGACAGGAATTGGATTTGCATGGACAGGCAGCTTTCCGAATCTGGCTCTCCGGTGTGCCTGTTTTGGCTTGTAGTGCTTGCTGACATCATGCACGAGCTTCTTCGCACAGCTCACTTGTGCAGATCCTGCATTAAGGCTTGTGCTGCTGCTGGTGGCCCTTTGCCTCCCATCTGGCCTATTTGTCGCTGTCGAGGATTTTGGGATGTCTGCCTGGCATGATTAGCTCGCAAGCTGCAAGAATGCCTCAGCTTGATTGCCTCGGTGAAGGTTTGCCGCTGCCGCCTACCGCGTGCTGCAGGCCGAAAGACGCAAGTCTTCTGCGGTCGCGAGCTCCCAGCTTTCCGCCAAAGGATCTGCGACACTCTGAGGCGGTCCTCTTCATGGACTGGGCCTACAACCTCAATGACCGTCTGTACAGCGGTGCAGTAACTCGGTGAAGCAATGGGGGCTCGGACCACCAAAAAGTGAGAGAAAGGTTTCAGGCAGGACAGAACTGAGACCCATTTGGGGCCAGCCGACTGGTATCTTTCCACCCCCCACTTCAAGATTCTAGCTCATCCTCTCGCCAGCTAGGTGCAGATGAGACAACGGCTGGTCAGCAGTGATGTGGGGCACTGAGAGAAGCTTACTACAGAGGCTGGTGATCCAACTTTCGAGATGCCAGTCGAGGCCTATAGCTGGCGCTTGCACATCATGGTTGCCGCCTCTGTTCTATTGCTTCTGGGCTCGTGTGGACCCCAGCTGAGGAGGGTTCATTCGATTTAAAGAGTGTCGACTCGAATTGCGGCAGTATGGCACGCTGTAAATGAACAGGCTAGTACTGCTGCTCTCGCGCATGTGATATCCATCGTTGAGTCTTTCGTCTGCATCCGTCTTGGGTGAAAGCCGCATGCATACTCAACGACCGCGCACACCAGGCTAGCAGCAGCCATCTTCCTGTGCATGCACGAGCCCGAGGCTTGTGCTTTGTATGCTATGTCCGGCAGACGGGCATTCATGTCTTCTTAGTCGTCGCGCAGGTGATCTGGTGTGTGGTGATATCTTTCATCTTTTCAGTGCTCCTGTTGGGAGTGAGCATAACAACTTGGTGCGAGCATGGCTCCCTGATGACTTCCTCGGCTTCTTGGATGCGCACTACCATGTCTCCTGTAGGGAAGCCGCATTCAATGAGTCAGCTCCGCCTCCGTCTGCTGGAAAACCAGGTCATGCTGGCTTACAATGTCTATCTCTGCCACCAGGTGGCGGAGATCCGGCCTGACAGCGCTGCTCCACTGGAGGATGACGACGTTCCGACCACGCTGTGTTTCAGCAGCAACGCTCTGGCGCGGTGGCAGGGTTCATTCTAGATGCTCAAGGTTGCAAGAAAGATGCTCCGAGGTATGGCCTGCTGGTGCCGGCCTGTTCCCTTGCCTACTTCGCCATCAGCAGCAGCCCTGCCAGGCGTCTCTGGATCCAAACTTGACGGCACTCCGCCGGTCCTTTACCCAAGTGTCCTAGGCACCTTGCTGGTCGCAGTGCGGCTGCCATCGATGACGATGACGACTTTGTCGCGTGCAAGCAAGCGTTCGCTAGAAGTATGTCACTGTCGTTCTTCATCATGATGAGGACTCCAGCGACTTCTTGTTGCGCTGTGGAGTCCATTTCCTGGCCGACTTCTACGTAACCTCGTTGCTGGCACCACGTGCCCTTCGGCTGCCTCCAGCAATGGCAACGAAACATTCGACTGTGAATTGCAAGCATGCAGAGGTGAGTTGGCTCAGATTCAACGTTCGAGCGGCTACCGTCTTTGTTCCTTGGCCAAACTGCCCGGATCAGGTATAGTACGGGCTGCCAAGTCCGCTGTGATTTGCAGAAGTTGGGTAGCCTGCCGGCCTAGTGTTACGATGTGCTGAGGTCTGTATCGCGGTGTACGGCTGGACCTTGGTTGCCCCCAAGGTCTTGTCCAACAGATCCTTCTGACTTTGATGCTGCTAGATTTGCTTGGCTGACCTGCTGCTTTTGCAATGCCGAGTGACAGACATCTTACAGCTTAGGAAGCGCATCTGAGGCTGTGGCTTCCCATCCAGGTTGAACAAGATGATGCTCGATGGCCTTGAAGACTTCCATCCAAGAAAAGACTTCCGCGTGAGGATCAAGACGACCACCTCGAACCGCATCATTCGTGATGCGCATGCAGGATTCTGGACAATTGCTACCACGCCTGGCAGATCTATCGTCGCTTAGCGGGCGGAGGGCCAGCATGTCGGCTCCAATCTATTCCGCAGGCAGTGTGGCATGGGCCCTGGTGTGCACCAAGGCCCTGACTGTACATATCCTAGGCCCTGACTGTGCATATGCGTGGTGAAGCGGCAGCCAGAAACCGGCGATTGCACGCATCAGGTCTTGAAAGGTTTCTTGCCTTCGTGGAGAAATGCAATTTTTCATGTCATTCGCCTGTATGTCGTTGACGTCAGCAGTCCAACTTGTGCTGAAGGGCAGCATGGTGTGGTCGTTAGCCTTGGCAGGACGGGCCTTTTGGTACAATCAACGGCTTTCGGATGCTGTGCAGCAACGATTTTGCGGTGCGTGCTTGGATGTTTTGCTATCCCTGGCTGTCAAGTGTGGGTGCTGAGTACGGCATATCACGCTTCATCAAGGATGGGACGTCTACCAGAACAGCCAGTGCCATGGGAAGAGGTAGATCTGCCCACGCTGCATTGCTGGGCGGCGACAGATTTTGCCTCTGTGTGCAGGTCAATGCTGCGTGGGGACAAGCTTGTCTCTTGCTGGATGCTCTTGTTTGCAGCTTATGATGCAGTGAAGCTTCTACATTCTGGTGCAGCGAAGCCTTACCTGCTTTTGCATCTATGCCGCAGGTGAAGAAAGCCAATTTGCCGACAGCGCAGTCGCAGTATAGGCCCTTCGACCTGCAGAGTGTCCGCCACGGCTTTGAGAAGAGAACGCCTTCATTGGAAAGCAGTTGTCGGACTCGGCTGCAAAGGGCTTCAACCGAATGGTTCCAGGTCTCATGTAAGCAGGTTGGCATGCAACTCTTCGTTTATCGATATCCATCGGTCACACGTGTCAGCCTCGCAGACGCAGTGCATCTGTATATCTAAAGACCTCGGAAAGGCAAACTGGCACTGTCCGCAGTCTGCGGCACTCCACATCGACTGCTTCCACCCAAATGCCCGGACCCGTTCTGTGACGTGACAGGCTTGTACCCCGTGGCAGCCACTCGACCATCAAGGCCGCAGCCTGTGTAGCTCAGGTGATTTAGACAAGCAGAAGACTCAGAGCTGCAGTGCTTGCGCATGGAGCAGTCCGTAATGTCCGATGATGTAACATAAAGCGTCGAATGCACACTACGGTTAGCTCTAGCAGAACAGATGGTTTTGATACTAGTAATGATGATGATGATGATGATGATGAGATATGTCATGTGTCGAGTCGGCAGGCTTGGGTGCACATGCTGTCGTCCAGCTTGCCTTTTGGTTCAAACCGTGGTAATTGAGCCAAAAAGGCTGGAGTCTTTGCCCAGGTGTGGTTCTGTGGTTAGTCTTCAGGAGTTGACCTGTAACGTGCTGCCCGCCTTGCTATGGCTCATGAATTAGGTATGGACATCATACCGCCAGGCTCACATTGGCTACGCCGGCTTACCTCGATTGAAGGGTGCGACTCCGCGAGCTCGGGGTCGTGCCGGCGAGTGTGCCATGCATTAGTGTCGGGCTATCGAAATTCAGGACACGACTCCTGAGTCGAAAGGTGCCAGCAGTGCTTCGTGGAACATGAGGTCGACGCTGCTTGGTCGGGGTTGTCGGTCCCCGAAGTTCTCCCGAGCCATGTCCACTAACTGGTTCGGCAGGTTGCGAAGCGCAGCCACCCCCGCTACGTCCAGGACCGGAGTTGTGGCTGTGCCGGCGGCAATGGCAGCATGGCGAAAGGAAGTGGCGAGATCCCTCTTGCCTGCCTGTGGCGTCCAAGGCCCTTGCAAGAGAGAATCTTCAGGCCCGTGCAGGCCGGGCCTTGTGGTACCGGCTTGAGGCACTATGGTACCCCGCTTTATTTGGCCTGTATGTCTTGTGGGCAGTGGCGCATCTGCAACCATTGCTCGGGGACTTGCTGCGATGAATGCAAGATGGAGTGCAAGCTATGCCCGTGAGCCGGGGAGTGCGGCTGCAGACGGTGTTGACCCGGGACTTATAAGCTCTGGTGACGGGGGTCCTTTGGCTGGCCGGAGTGCCAGTCGTCTTTTGCTCGGCGGAAATAGCCTGGCTTGTGGAGTGATGTGGCCGAGTATGCTAGTATGGCAGTCCCTGTAGCTAAATTTTACATTGGAACAGAAGATCATGGATAAGATAGTCAAGACAAGGACATCGCATCTCGGGCAATTTCGGTTTCTCTTCGATGATGAGGCTAGCGTCGGAACTTGAGTCGGCAAGTTGGGCTTGGGAGAGCTTACGATGATACAAACAGCTCGTCTCAGGCGAGCCTGGAAGGCCACCTGCACTTAACACTCCCGGGTGGAGCAGGACCGCTCGAAAGTTGCCCTCGCCGACCTCGATTCCATGCTGGCCGATTCTGAGCTCAGTCAGGGGGCCTTCAGGAGACTTTCTGGGGACGGTGGTGCAAGCTGAGGTTTCCGGCTGAGGTCCAGCCGTCCGAGGCAGTGTTTCCAGCATCAGCCGCGAGCTATCGAAGCGTATGCTGTGTATCGTCGATATTTGGAAGGTTAGGTCGCTTCAGTGCTCGGAACGTCGGCGCTGACCTGCAAAAGTTATGCCCTCAATGGCATCCAGACCATAGCGGGAGCAGACGCTGTGCGCGGTGGTGAAGGAAGTCATGGAGGCGCGTGATGCCTGCTGATTCGTCGGAACAGCTTTGGGAGCCAGGAGGCTCGTTTCAGCAAGCCTCAGTCTGTGAGGACTTCCGACTTCCAACGAGGTACGTGTAAGAACAACCTTCAATGCCGCAATGGTGCCCACCGGTGTGCTGTGGTCCTGCACAGGGAGAGAGTCTGCGCCGCGCTGCGGAGAAGTGCAACCAAGCCCAAACCTAAAAGTTGTTGAGGGTCCCGGTGCCAAGCCCAGGAAAACTTGGGGAAGTGGACCCCCCCAGCCACAGGAAAACCCCTGGATGCCACCCCTGCTGCGTGGGCGAGCCGTACCCTTACCAAGCTTTTGGTTTTTGTTTTTGGGGCATCATGTCGTGCGGATGGGAGGCCCATGAGGTTGTGACTCTGGCCGACGCAGAGCTCTGTTGACAGCCAACATTGGGAGTCGACGACCCAGGAAATGTTGACGCACGCGACAGGGGTGTGGACTGATACTGTTTACGACTCATATGTTTTAGGACTTTGGAGGTGCCCGTAGACAGTCGTTTCGGTTAAGACGCAACATCTTGGAGATCGCCTAATGGCCTCCCGTCCGGTGCCATCATTTGCCTTAGCTGTGTCAGCGAGCTGGTGGGCAGCTCGACTTGGCAAGGCCAGGCTGGCCGAAGGGAGCACTGGCTTAGCATTTTTCGTAGCTTGGCCATGGTACCTACTGCAGTTCTCCTGGCTGCGGCCGGCAGAGGGCGAGCCAAGTGGCAGCGTCGCAGTCAAGTTGAGGACGTCGACCTGGAAGGTCGATGGCTGCCGGAAGGATGTGTCTACGTGGGAGAGAATGTCGACGAGCGCAACAGATCGCTTCAAGCTTCACGACCAGTTTCTGTCATTCCTCGCTGTTTGATCACCCAGGCTTTGGGTAAACAGCAGGTCATAGACAATGCCGATCAGGGCGGCCAGAGCGGGCTCAGCTCGGACGCGAATAGAATAGTTGGTCCTGTAAGGGCGGCGCAGCATGTTTCGGTGCCAGTGATGCTGCACAAGACCTGCCCGGGCAGGGCATAGGAGGGTTTTTCCTCCTCTGGCTTGACGCGAGGCTTTTGTCTCAAAAATGAATGAAGCCACCTACCGTGCGTTCTTGGCAGGCGATGTCAAGATTGCCACAGCTCGAATTGTCTATGGTTTGCAGCATCTCGAGCATCCACTTTTCGATCTCGCAGAGGGCTCATCCGACGCCGATCGGATTCCCCTGATCTCGAGCGCGTGGCGCATACTGTTCATGTGCATCACTGGTCTTTCCCGTCGGAAGTGTGGTCCCTTCCTCTGGTGCCCGCTATGCGGGTGTTTCAGTACCCGTAGTAGTCCTTTGGGAGTAGGTTCGTGACAGTACCAGCCGGCTAGGAGTTCACTTGGCATGCTTGGTAGAATGTCAAACCGAATGTGTTACCAAAGCACTTCCTGTGAGTACACACAGGTTCTGCAGAAGGACCCATGGCGAGGCAGTGCGAAAGGAAAAGTGAGCCGAGCGAAAGCAGTAGCCCAAACAGATGCGCACACAAATGTATGTCATGTTTCGAGTTTGGCAGGCTTGGGTGCGCATGCTTCATTTGTTGTCGTCCATTTTGCCTTTGGGTTCAAGCCGTGGCAGTTGAACCAAAAAGGCTGGACTCTTTGCCCGCCTACCCGTCGAGGGCGTGGCAGAGCGTGTCGTTTCGCGCCGTTTTTCGGTAGGGGATTCTAACCGAGGCAGGTTCGTGACAGTACCAGCCGGCTAGGAGTTCACTTCTCATGCCTGGTGGAATGTCAAACCGAATCTGTTACCAAAGCACTTCCTGTGAGTACACCCAGGTTCTACAGAAGGACCAATGGCGAGGCAGTGCGAAAGGAAAAGTAAGCCGAGCGAATGCAGTAGCCCAAACAAATGTGATCCACAAATGATTGTTATATTACCATTATTCATGTTACTAGTAATTGCTTCTTTGTTCGGTTCATATTATTAGTATTACTATTATTACAGTTATTTGTTGTAGTTGTGGTGGTGGTGATGGTGGTGGCGGGGGCGAGGGCGGCGGCGGTGGCACCAGGGGCGGTGGTGGTGGTCGCACAGATTGCTGACATTTCGCGGGAAAGTAGGCTGCTCTGTTCCGGACTGATCCACAAGTAGCCATCGCTGGTGGATGGAACCTTCATTCAGCTCCACATCCACATGTCAAAAGATTTCATGCAATCACCGTGACGACCACAGATCTACGGCTTGCAAATCGAAGCGACGCGGAAATCGGCTCGCAGTGATTTCGAGCTGGGCTGAGCAGAAGCAGCATAGGTGCACAGTTTAACAGCATGCTGAGCCACTCTTTTAGTTGGAATTATGCCAAGGCAAATGACTTCGACGTTGACAATTTTTTTTGTGTTGTGTTGAACAACTGGGTCTAAAAGCAGGGGCCGAAATGTCACTCCACTGGAATGCTGCATCGAGCAGACCCCCGAAGAGTTCGGATAGAGCACCAGACGTGAAAAGGTCATGGCTCTGGCTGCGTAGTCCAGAGAAGTGCAAGTTCCAGAGACCGAGACGAAGACAGAATCCATTTCGGACGACCGGCGGCCCTCAAGTTGTCAGTTTTAATCAGAAAGCCAGTGTTTTTGATCAGGGAGGAAGCCAGGAATAAAAAGTGTTAGGCTAACTCAAGCTCCTCTTGCTGTTCAAGCCTGTAATTTCGTGACACTGAGTGCTCCAACAAGGAAGATGAAGTATATGAAGTGACATTACATATGCGGAAGGTTGGTGGCAAAGACTTCGAGCTGTACGGCTGCGACGGGGGGTGCAATGCTCAACATGTCTGGCTAGATCGTCAAGCTTTGCCAGAGGACGTGCAGTCAACAGTTTTTCACGAAGCTGCAAGGGCAGCTCCTTCATTGAGGGCCCTGAGTCTGACTGCTGGTATGGCATGCCAAGGCTTTCTAGCTTTTGGGCTGCATCCCAGTTTGGCTCTGCAATGCACGTGCTGGCCTCGGATGAGGTGCTCCATGATGAAGCGGCGATCCATTAGGAATGCCGAGCGCTTCAACTGAGAGTCAGCTGGCCTGTGTTCCCGAGGCTTTCCTGTGTTTCATGCAGGAGGCCGAGCAGCCCTAGGCTTCACTCGTCGAACCCTGCCCAAAGTAAGAGCCATTGCAGCTGCAACAAGCCCTTGCAAGCAGTGAAAAATAGTCTGGACCATGTCACCAGCCGGCAGGTGGTAAGCTTTCTGCAGAGGAGTGCTCCTCTGCAGCTTCCATTTAAGATCGAAAGAGATAAGGCCTTTGCCCCAGTTTGTGAAAATGGACGATGACAAGGCTGCACCGTAGGTCCTGTCAGAAAATTTTTGTCAAGATTTATGATGCGACTTCATAGTGGGCTGTTGTAAGAGACAGTGAATGAGGTGGGTGGTTGCTCTGTGAAGGGCAGCCAGTTTGACCAAGAGCGGTGGACGAAGGCTTGGCAGAACATAGCAGTATTCTTGTCTGTTGACATGTTGCCTCAGTGATGCCAGACAAATGCGCAGTGATTGTGTACATGATATGCGATTTCTGTGGTTGAGCTGTTTCGAGGCGCTGATATGCGATGTTAATAGACTTGTTTCGTGCTTGTCGGCGGAGCTGCGCATTTGCCAGTACCAGCAGCGATGACAGTAGCACTCAAGGCAGATGGACCGCAACTGGTTCGTTGTGGGCTTCGGCAGCTCATTCTGTCATCAGATATCGCGACTGTAAGCAGCTCGATCAATTTAAGTCAAGAGCCGGCAGGCTTTGAAGTTCCTTCTCATGGACTTGAAATACCTCATTGCGGTCATCGAGACGACGGGTCCCAAGTCGAAAATGCGCTTCTTTGAGCACTACATTGAAACAGCGCGCTCTGAAGTCTGGAAACAGTCAGCCGTGCCGAGGCGTGACTTCATGACGTCTAGAAGCAGCGCGACAGCCGCATCCTGAAAAAAAGATGCTCAACACACTGCTCCAGCATGCGAGAGGCAGATGCCCAGAAAAATGTTTTGCCACCCCTGGTTTTGCGATTCTTACCATACCTGCTCGGAGTGGCATAATTACGAGAGCAGATCCGCGAGAGTATCTGTGCTTGCAACTTCCAAGCCGCAGGGGGATCGGCTCAGAGCTGTCGTCCCGTCTCCGTCACTGAAGCAGGCAGTCTGCCTTTCCGCCGCAATGGCGCTCTTCAGGCCGCAAAACATGTTTAACGGCGGTGGACAGGAAGTGCTGTTCATCTGTGGCGAATTCGACGTTCTCTGCAACTGCCTCGAATCTTTGAACCCGGCCCCTAGCCTCGGCGCAAGGATGCTCCTGACGGCCTTGGCCTGGCAGCTGGCCAGCGCGGCCCTGCTGGCCCAGGAAGCTCATATGAGTTTATGATCTTAGGTTCGAGTGCAGGTGGAGGCGGAACCAGCTGAAAGTAGTTTTCTGAAGGAGCCGGTGAAGCCAACGTCCTTCGTGAACACGCCCGACTACAAGGCAAAGAGGGTCACTACAACTCTGCGCAGTGCTGCATTTGAGACATGCATCGCACTCTCTGCTGTCAGCCTTCGAAACAGTCATTGCAAGATGCTATCTGAAGGCTTCAGACACCCTGCGAGTACAGCTGTGGGTCTGGCACCTACCCACGCTGCCCGGGCCAGTTTCCGATGAGCAGGGGCATATCCAGACTTGGCAGGTTCTCGGAATTGTTTGCACGACGGGGCTGGACCCGGACTCAGCAGTTCGAGGGTTTGATGGAAAGATCTCTCGACCTGTGCAGTCGCGTTCATGGCGAAGGCCTCCCCTTCCCTCCGAAGATTTTGTGCTTGCCTCTCAGGCTGGGTCGGCTCGAAGCTCAGCCTTGGAGGGAGATGCACTTTGACGAACTGTCGACAACTGTAAGGTCTGGTGGATGCCTGGAGCTCAGAGCCTGGTGAAGCCGTGGAGGTTTCCTCAACAAACGGCAACGCATGTGAGCACGCCTGCACCGTGTTCCGATTTGGAAGTAGCGGCACTTGCTCGAATTTTGCGAGTTCGTCGTGTCGTTTTGTAAAAATGCAGGACATGTTTTATGACGACTTCAGTTTGTCGATTCCAGCTTGCACATGTGTTCTTAAGGTTCCACAGAAGCCAGTTCAGACACGTTTGCAACCGGAATTACGCGAAACAGCCAGGTTCCGTGTGTAACAGGACCGTGCCTGCATAATCCCCTGGGTTGTTATATACCTTTGTAGATTTGGGGATCCATGATATAATGGAACCTCGGAAGAAGTCTAAACAGTGATGCTCTAGCAGCACAGACGCATTGCAGCGTTACCAGTCCTGCGCACACCTCGAGATGTTAAGCGGTCCACTCGTATGCACTGGAGGGATTTCGGCGCGCAGCTTCATCTCGATTTTCGGGTTAGTACTTAAACCGTCGGTATTTGCCCTACTGGGGTCCAAATTGCTAAAGCTAAACGGCATGTCTAGCATGCTACCAGGTGTTGTTTGTTTGGTCGTGTGGCACAAGCAGCCTCTCCATTCTTCTCCGCCCTAACGGCAGTCACAGCCTTTCTGCCGGTTTTGGAAACCTTTGTGAAGACTCTGGCACAGACAGACTCTCGAGATCTTCTTGGACCATCTTGAGAAACTGCTCCGAGCTCTTCGACAGTGATGGACAGCCGAAAATAGATCTGGTGAGAGGGCAGAGCACGGGCAGGGAAAAGTGGAGGAGGAGGAAATACAACCAATTGAAACTGCTAGTGCAGAGCTTAAAGACTTAGTAACTTAGTGTTTTGTTATAGCAGTTTCTGATGGTTCAGGCGGCTCATATCAGAAACTATCTGGTGCCCCCTCCTTTCCTGTTAAAATGCTCAGTTGTGGAATTTTGTGGTGAGGGGGACTTCATGGTTTCGCAGATGCATGAGTATCCTTGTATCTTACCATATCAAATCGTGGTATGTCATGCAAAGTGATGTCATATCACATCTTTGATTTCATGTCATATCGTGTTAGACCGCTTCTTGCCACATCAAATCAAACCAAATCAACTCGCATCACATGGCCTCATGTGTGCAATGTCATGTCAAATCTTTTCATCTTCTCGTCATATCCTCCACATCATGTCCTATGGTACACGTCATACAAAACTGTACTATATCATATCACATCCGACCACATCGTTTCACATCGCGTCACATCACAACCACGTACCTGCCTACCAACACGGCGGCCCCCTGAGGTGAAAATGGACAGCCCCCTGTGGTGTCCAGATCAATTTTCGCAGCAGCCGTTGCTTGTGCGAAACAAGGAACAACAACCGCGCCTCACCCCTCTTCTCTACTTTCCTCTTGCTTTTGCCGAAATCCCACAAGTGTATACATATGTACACATGTGCCGGCGTGCAAACTTCTAGTGTATATGGTATGTGCCTTTCTCTGTAGGTTTACACACTTCCGCTATTTCAGGGAGATTTCATTTTGAGCTTTCTGAGGGACAGATACAACATCCCGATCACCAGGTTCAAGACCACCCCCGGTCAGGCGTCATGATCAGGCGTGGCAGTTGCGCTTCAGTGATTTTGGAGTTGCAGCTCCCGGCAAACAGAGCTTCAACATGCACATTCTGACCGGCCCTTTGCCCCATGCTGAACACAATACTGTTTTGATGGGCATTACTTGCAGCGACAGGCAATGTTCGCGGCCATCTTGAAGGACTTCCGCTTGAACTTCAACCGTGTGCTCGGAGCAAAAAGTGCTGTTGCAGTTTGGCAAAGATGCTTGTGCGGAAGGAGTAATCTGATAGTGGGTACCACTTCGCATGAGATAAGCAAGCATCGCTGTCCTCTTCGCGTTGCGCCCTCGCACTCTCACCTTGTGGCCGAGTGAGACAAAGAGGCTGCTTTGATGAGCTTCCATGTGTTGATCTGACGGAGAAATTGCACTTAGTTGCCATGTTTTCGAAGCATGGATCCAATCTTCAAGCAAGTGCTGCTCGCGTGCTTGATGGGTTCTTCATGTCTCAAAGCAGCAAGCTCAACCGTGCACCTCCTCTTCCCTCACAGGGAGAAACAACTAGAGTCCCACTGCTCCACGAACCAGGTATCCATCTAGCCCGTGCTTGGGGTTCGTAGTCCCATGCCCTCAGTCTACGGCCGCAGACTTTTGTGCCAGATTATCCCGCCTCATGTTCGCGAGATTGGAAGACGTCACAAGTGTGCAAATACTCATGACACCTGTCTATGGTGTTGTGGTAACTCGTAGCACTAGAAGACACGACAACGAACGGTTCGCGATGTGGGCCCGGCCCCCCGAATCCCCGTCAATCCAGCAGCAGAGCACCGCTTTTCGCAGAATGTCCTGAGTAGTTTGCCTGCGAAGATGACGGCAGAGGAAGAGGCTCTGCCCGGCTCTGCAAGGGGATCCTCGAAGTTCTCGCTCCAGGCATGTTCATGTGAGGCCAACGATGGTCTCGAGCCTGCGGTGTCCAGCAACCCCATGGGCCTTCCACTGAAGGAGCTCCGAAGATTGAAGGACCTGCGTAGAGTCCCTAAGCCTGAAGGGTTTGAGTTGGTGCCCTTTGATGTGACAGGACCAGTTTCAGGATGAGGAAGGTCAGCCCGTCAAGCTAGACGAAGAGTCTGCGCCCGAGTCCATGTGGTGCCTGGCCACTGCTGATTTGCAAAGCCTCGGTGTAGTGTTTTCTCTTTGCAATATTTGAGGCAGTTTGTTGATGCACTGCTCTCCCGGCTGACGGGCTCCATGTCAACATCACAAGCCGAGTCGCTGCCTCGTTGGCTTCTGGCAGCCTCCGCGTGATAGTCGATCTGGCTCAATGAGAGGCGGCGGCGGTGGGAGGGAGAGCTCCGGACCTTGTTCAAGAAGATCGACGCCAGCTGCTCCGAAAGCGTAACGTGGGAGGCCTCCGGCTCGTGGCTTCGGCTTACGGCTCTTGTGCAGACTCGGAGCTAGCGGCTAGCGCAAACAAACGAGTAATCTTGACTCGTGTAAAGGCCGATGCAAAGTGATGTTTGCCACAAAGATGCTGATCTGCAGAGCCACCCCACAGGAGTTCACGAACTACATGCTCTTCCATGCTCCGGGCTTCAACTCTTCAGATGGCGCTTGCGAGCCATTGCCCGAGGACAAGTTTTGGAAGAGCCTAATGCTCCCTACATGCATGATGTTGGCCCTGTTCCGTGAATGGCATGCAGCAGGGAGCCTGCAAAGAGTCCGAGAGCGAGTGAGGCCGACCCACAACGCTGCAGCCGAAGCGTTGGCGGGCGCCTGGCAGTGTGGCCACATGGACCGCTAAATTCATGTTACCCTGCATGCATCAATATATTCTCGTGGAACAGATGCAGGACATGATCAACAACATCGCGGTCGTCTCTGATTTCGCCAACAAGCAGGATAATGGCAACGTGCAAGCCTCAGCTTCCCTGGACCAGCTCCAGCCCTGAGCCCTCAGCAACCCGTGAGGCGACGAGCAGCGCTCCGGCTGGCCACGCCCGGAGGCGAGCTGGATGGAAGTAGCGCAGCGGTAGGAGCCAGAGCAGGAGTGGGAGTAGGAGGGGCAGTCGTCATCGTCGAAGTTGTGGTGCTGATACTAGGGGTCGGAGGAGTAGCAGCATCGTCGTGGTGCCGGTGGTGCTGCGGGTGGTGGCGGTAGTGCTGCATAGCAGTGGAGATAGTGTCAGTGTAGCAACAGCAATTCGGTCGCATCCGTCATAAGAACACTAGTGGTGCTAGCTTTCGGGACATGCAAGGCTTGCCGTCGCATAAGCTCTAGCAGCACTGCAGGGGAGCTATCACTCTGCAGGTTCCGATCCTTGTCTGTACCAGGTACATCACTGCTGGACGGGACGGATTTGTGAAGGTGCCCCGCCAGCTCGACAGTTTCAACCCATTGGACTCGTTTGGACCAAGCAAGGGCTTGCACTCGCGGTTCACCGCTTGATGCACTCACATTGCTTGTATAGACTGGCTGCAGTGGCTCATGTCACAATCTTCCTTTTTGAACAAAGAGAGGTTTGGCATCCCAACCTGACGCTGCACAAGGAGATTGATGTCAGCTGCTCAGCTTCATGTCCGGGCGCATGTTGATTCGTTGTTGCCTCCCATGACATCGGAATGCCGGAGGTAGGACAGACAAGCAGCTGGCTGTCGGCATGTTGCTGGATGCAGAAGCAGGAGCCCTACTTGCCAGTCGTTACATGCGTGTATTTGCACATGTGCACACTTGTTCACGGGAACTTCTGTACAGGTGTATTTGTACATGCATAATATGACTGCTGCATGTTTGCTGCTTCTTAACACTGATGCAGTATGTGTGCCCATATTGGTAATGCGCTGGACATACAATGGTGCTTGTATGTCCATCAAGAGCCATGTTTCAGAGGCCAAAATGATCCGGGCAGCTTCCAAGCTTCAAGGCGACCGAGGTACCTCTCGGTCTTTCAACAGTGCTCGCCCGATCTGCGGCTGCGTTCGATACAGCCCTGTCCCTCCCGCTTCTCGTCTCGTCATGTCTCTCCCGATGCGATGCCGACGGACTACAAGGATGCTTCCGCCCGGCTGGTCCAGATGCTGCATCCTGGGGTTGGTGGCACCACCTGTAAGGTCTGAGTACTCTGAGGCCTTCCAAGCCCATTCAAACATGAAATCCCGTTCAAGCCCACCCTTCAGCGTCGTGTCGTCCCAAGTACTGCGGGCTTCGGCGATCATCACAAGAAGTTGTGCTCCAGTCTCCCGTTGTGTTGCAGAAAGTTAACAAAAAGATTCGGATTCGCAGAAGGTGGGCAGGAACCATGGGTGTGGTGCTTGCAAGCAGCGGAATGACAGGGTTCCGGCACCACCTCTGGTTTCGTAGGGCTCCACCTTGAAGGAACGACTTAACTGCGTTCGTAGATCGGATGCTGCAACATGAAGAAATGCAGCTGGACTTCAGTTTCTAAGCGTGGTTGTTGATTTTAGCTAGATATTCCCTTCCTCCATCCACGGTGTGACTGGAGTTGTGAAGGTTTCGCTTGGGGATCCGCCTCTCATGCTGAGCGGTAGCAGCGTGGCGCGTCCAAGATGAGTTGGTCCCTTCTTGCAGTGTCACAATGTGGTGCGCTGTGAACTGATGCTTGCTTTGTGGCCTAATCATCGATCTTGCATTGCTGTATTTCGATTTCCGGATCGCTGCAAGCATGCCTTTGAGCCGGGATTGATTGAGAAGGAGCCTTGCCGGTTCTGTGTCCGGCACCAAGGTCCAGGAAGCTGGCCGTCGCTTCGTCCAGCCGTCTGCCAAGTTCTCTTCGTTGCGCATTGAAAGTCGTAGTTTCGTGTGGGAGTCGTGTCATGTATGATCGCAGCAGTTGAGGCTTCCGTATCTTCTTCTACGACAGCGCCCTCAGCACGGGCTCTCAAGCACGGCTTCTCGAGCACGGCTTCCCGAGCTGTAGTGTTCCAAGGCCCGGTCAGCCACATCGACCACAAGGACGGAACGCATGCCCCCCAGGGATCTCCGCTTTCACGCTTCTGTAGTGCAGGGTCCTCCCTCCTCCCACCCCATGCTATTCCCCTGGGCCCCAACTATGGCGTGGTGCCTGTGGTCTTAATTTGGTTCTTGTTTTTCGGTGTCTTTTGTTTGTAGTAGGTGGGGGTTATATTTGGTCCAGAATGCCGCCGAGCAGAAGCGCTTGTCGTGGCTGTCTCGTCGCACGCTGTGCTGCAATTACATTCGGTTTCCCACCATAAGCCTTGGAAGAGCGGGCAGTGTGTTCCACAGGGGCATGGTTGCAGCTCATGCCAGCTACTGTTGCCATGTTTGAGATGCAAATTTGCCCTGGGCCGGGGGGGATGCCACCGATCATCTTGACATCTTTCCGCAAATCGTCCACAACTTGCCGTGCTTTTTGTTAAGCAAAAGCTGACATTGCTTTTGTAACACCCTGTTGGCCCAGATCTAGGGTAAATCCGTGGTCTCCGCGAGAGAGGATGCATTAGGCCTCAGCACCATCAGCAACAATATCACTTCTGGCAGCGTCGGCACTTTTCTTCCTCAAACGGTTGTCACAGCAGCCGCTGCCTTTTCGCGGGTGGGGCCGAGGCCCCTCTGCTTGGGATACACTGAGTGCGGCCCTCAGGCAAGTTAAGCTCGTTGACGTCGGAGGAGCTCTTAGTCTTAGCTCCTCTTCTGCACAAGACTGCCTACTCTTTCGACTCTCTGCGCTGTCTCAGCTTCCACGAAAACAAGAGCTCGGAGAAGGAGATCCTGATGGTCGGTAGGGGAGCCCGGTGCTACATTTGAGCTTTATGCCGGTCCCGCTGTGGGCCATCGAGGCGACGACAAAGGCTATGCCGGAAGCTCGGACATCACGTTGGGTCCTGGCATGACGCCATTTAAGCATCAGCTTTTGCTTGCAGTCAGTTCGAGGTCAGTGTCTACCCTTTGGATGCCAACTACTGGCTCGAACAAGAGCCCAAGTCAGAAGGGAAGCCTGACAGCGATGGCAAGAACAAAAGGCGAAGGCCGCTCACTTGAACTTGAGCGGCTGCTCGATGCCTTAAGACCTGACCTGTTTTCACCAGGTCCCGAACAAAGTACCATACGGACTGGGTCACAAAGGCCAGAAGTTTGGACGATTGAGATCTGGACTTTCTTCGGCGCATGTGGCGCAATGTCCGACGTCCCGGAAGGTTGGCTTTGTCTCGCAACTTCAAGCGATGGTTACCTGCAGCCTGGATGGTGAAATCAACATCTGCGATGTTCACACCAATCAGCGCCTTTGAGCCAAATCCAATCAGGTCTAGTGATTGGGACTTGCTGGCTTTGAGTTTTCTAATTGCCTGTAGACATACACATGAGACATGCTGTCATAGTATCCCAGAGCATTACATTTGGCTTCTGGTGCTCATGCTGTTTTGACATCGGTTGCTTTTGAACCTGAGGCGAAAAGAAGGGCGCGATGCAGTACGCCTTCACAAGAAAGGCGAGACTGCTGAACACTTGCTGCTTTTCCGTGATGGCATCAGAATGGGGCACCCCTAACGAGTTGTATAACGGGCACGCTGGAGCTGTACCTTTGAACTGGTTCTTGACCTTGCAACAGGGGTTTGCGTCAGGCCGGGGGGAGGTGTCGCTTTTGTTGCTCGCGCGTGCAAACATCATGGTTTCGGGAGAAAAGGATAGGGAACTCAGCAGGATGCGGGGCCCAAAACGGGAATTGCAAGCTGCGGAGGCTGTCTCACGTTGGGCAGACAGAATCTATGCCGCCCCCCATGGTAGAACATGTCGCAGCCAGAACCGATTGTTATTGATAGGAAGGCGAAACGACGTTCGACAACTGGGGAAGCAGTCCTCTGAAAGTCCGAAAATTATACGGTTCTCGAAGCAATTCACCAAGAGTCGCTTGACTTTCGCCTGGCGTCCAACGCCGTGTTACTGGGGTGCCTCTTTGGCGGCCTCGCCTGAGGCGTTCACTCCTGGTGTTGGTGCGCCAACTACAAGTTCTTTGCTTCGGGTGGCCGGGAGCCTACCTTGGAGCCTGGGATAGCGCGGGGCATCTGAGTAGACACCAAGGATCGGACCGTCAAATCATCATATGGAATCCCTACACGCAGAAGGCCATGAACTACCTGCAGGGGCCGGCGTCCCCAAGGGCACACGCACTTGATTCTTTAAGCCACTTGCAGAAGTCAGGGAGCCACACATACACACACACACACACACAATTTGTCGCAGAAGCGCTTGGCTGTCGATATATGTCTGGGTCAAGACTCTCAGCATGTTTCCTCTTTCCACAAGTCGGGATTCCAAGGCACAATGCCCCGGTGTTGGACGTTCTCGTCAACGAGAAGCAGTGCCCGGCCTGATTCTGTAGGCACTTGCAAGGCATGTCGCAGGAAGTGGCAAGATTTCGTCTCATCTCTCGAGTGACCATGCTGGATGACGCCTCAGGCACCAGATCATCTCGATGTCTGTTGACAAGGTTGTCAAGGCAGCATACTGGTTGGGCTCGTCCCATGCCCCATCCGACACTGCACCCTTCCGCTTTGCTGTGCCCCGCTTTCCTGCAGGTTTGGGACATTCTGAACTACCAGTGTATCCAGACCTTCACCGACAAAACCGAGTACAAGCCGGAGGCAGGTAATTGGAACTTCAACTTCTCAAGTCCAGAAATCATGAAGGCCTGTAGCGTGAAGACGCAGTCCTGTGAGGACAGGCTCACCTGCATGGCGTTCGATGAGGAAGGCACGAGAATCAGACCACCATGTGTGCATCAGGTGTTTTGCCTGCAGACTTCTTGACCACGTACATGGAAAGCTAGATGACACCTGGAGGTTCAACTATACGATGCGTGTTGCATCCAAATACATATTTCGACCATTTTTTTATGGTTGAACAGGGAGTAGCACAGTGTTCGAACAGGATCCCGAAGGGAGTCCCCATGTCCTGTTTGTCTGCCAGAAGTTGAAGGCAGCCTCGATCCCTGAAGCAAGAAAGCGCCACGAAGCCACCAAGAGACCCAGAAGAGTTCAGCATCCACGTAGGGGTAGCTCGATGGAGGACCTGCATTGGTGCTGTGCTCCAGCCTAATCAATGTGTTGCCGATCAGTGTCAAGGCGCGACCCAGCTCTGGGCTGGACGGCTTGACTTTCATGTTCGAGGGCTCAAGGGGTGTCAAGCACCTGAAGGCGGAGCTGTTTGCCCAAAGGCTTTGAACGCTTCAGAAGAAGGCCATTCCCACTTGGGTAAAGTCCCGGCAGACGATACCGTCGCACTCATACCTTGAAATGCCGGCCCAAGTTCTCATGTGCCCAGCAGCTCTCACGATGACAGCTTCGAATTCCATAGAACCATTGCGAGCAATTCAGGTGTCCCCTACAAAGTTGCAACTCGATGTTGGCTGCTACGACTTCTACTGCAATCCGTGATGCCTGCAGGTTCAAACCAGCCGCACTCATCTCGCACCCATAGTATGCTGGCTGCAGCTGTGCAGGAGCATTGTAGCATGTGTTCCAGGTGCAGTGCGGGACCACTCTTGCGCTGGATGTGTTCGTGTGGCCAGCAAGAGCTCGACGTGTGCTGCCCCATCGTGTGAAACGCCAAGGTTGGAGCTCTGTACAACGATGTTTTCCACCAGATCATCTCCGGCGACAACACGGGGACGGTGTCGGTGGATTCCTCGTTCGCCGGTTAGACAGTGAGGGATCCTGTTCCCACCTTCTTGTCTGCTCGAGGTGTGGGACATCAAGACAGGGAAGCTCGAATTTGAATTCCGTCGTGCTCACCAGGACTTGTTGCCAGTAGCATGCCGCCCCCATCTTGTGTATCATGGTGGTTGAACTGAAAGGATCACAAGATGACATGCATGGCTTTTGACGAATCGAAGCGATGCCTCTACACTGGTGGAGAGGCTGAGACATGGGCGCTTTAGGAGAGTGTCCCTCTCTCTCTTTGGCTTCTGCTGTCTCCGAGATCTCAGTATCCTTCCAGAATGGTCTTACTGAAACACAGGACTCCCCGACAAAAGATCTCAGCACTTGATGACAGCCGTGAGGGTTTCCATGCAATCGGCCTCTTCTAGTGCGCTCTGCAGTTGCACTTTCTCGGCGACACCTGTGTAAGAAGGCGATATTGCAAATGATGTCAGAAGGATCCGATGCCTGGTGGGAAAGGATGTGGATAGTTCTCGGCCCCTCTACAACCAGGATGGGTGCGTTAAGCTCTGGAACTTCTCCTCGGGCCAGCAGTGCTGCTCTTGGTATGCCTTTGCTTGCGCTAATCGAGACTGAAGCAAACCCACAGCTTGCACGGAGGGTTTGCTGGCAGGCATTAAAGTGGGCTTTGGAATCTGTTTGAACTGCTCGGTTGGCCTCTTTAGGTTGCGCAGCTTTACCATGCGGAAGCCGGCAGAGATTCGGAGCCAGGGCCTTGCCACAACCAGCACTCTTTGCAGAAAGTTTGCAGTTATTGCCCGGGCAAAGCCTTGTGACCGTGTCAGGCTGAGCAGAGAAATAGCAACGTCCTTCCAGAATGGACTCCCTATCATGTGCTGTCTAGTCTCCGTGTTTGGTCTCCTCGTCATGCATGCCCAGGTCTGTTGTGGGCTCAAGAGGGCCCCAACACGTTTGTCGTCGGATTGGCCTGGGACAGGCAGCCCACCCGAGTGTTGCAGGGACCCGCTAGTATATATGCTTCGATGCGATGCTGCCGCACGGGTTGATCCAGTTGTAGAACATGGTTGCTGGAGCACGTAGCTACCTCGCGGGTCACGGTGCAGGCCTGTCATCCTCCGAAGTAGTGCTGTAGCCTTGTCATGGGACTCAGGCGCATCTACATCTGGCCGGACAGCCACAAGCAGCAGGCCCGACTTCAGCAGGGCAGTGTTGCGATAATTCAGCTGGTGGCACATCGGCAGCGAGTCGTGTAGAGTGAGCTTGGTGCGGTGTTGGTTGACGTATGCGGTGTTGGTTGAATTAGGGTACACAAGCCTTCCCACATTCGCATTGGTCGGCCGACCTCCAATTGACTTCGGCTTCTGCCTTGTGCAGGTGGAACCGCAGTATGTGCTCGAAGACTTCACCGGTCACGGGCATACGGACCGACTCCGACAGATTGGAAGAATGTCAGTACAGCCTCGATTCTATAAAACTGTGATCCGCTCTACCTAGACTCTCACATGGTTCCGTGCTTCCCTGACTCAGTGTTGGTGGCTATCCAGGACGATGTTACTTGCCTCAGCAAGCTGTCGTCGGTCACAGGCCTCCTGGCAACTGGAGGCACAGTATCAGTGAGGAAGATCGAAACATCTGAACACTCAAAGGATCTAAGGCCAGATTCACCTTTGCAGCATCCATCCTTGTTGGGTCAGCGACCATGGATTTACACATTTACTTTCATTCACTCAACCAGTCGTTCATTCATTCATTATTCATTCATTCAGTCAGTCAGTCAGTCATTCAGGTATAGATAGATATAGGTATTGGTAAAGGTTTAGGAATAGTGATAAATACAGATATAGGTTATATAGGTGCATATTCACTATATATGTATATGTATATGTA